>JBBPBX010003685.1:29726-81085 GCA_038048925.1 Garcialebias charrua
TCAAATGAAAACTGTTCAATTTTAACAATTAATTTTAACAATTAATTTAAGGAAATGAGGTTGATTTGTCCTTCAGTAGTCTAAGTCTAAGGCAGCATAACAAGCCAAATGATCCACATCAAATGATAACCTAGAGCTTATTGAGTTGGAAAGGAGTTCCACTGATAGAGACCCAAGGTGTTTCTGAGCACATCTGAAAACTTCATTGTAACCAATATTCCCTCAATTCTTTTGACATGCATATATCAAAATATCCCCCTTCAGAAATGGACCACAACAACAGTTTTATACCGTTATGGCAACATATGGGTGAACAACGATAGTCACTAAAGTGCATGTGTGCAAAGTGGTGGCAGTTTTGTACCAAATAGGTACAAACTATTTAATGATGGGTACAAACCAGGGGAAAAGTTTTCACAAAGGGATGAATTCACCAGCATGCTTTATACACAGGTGAGTATGAGATATTTTTATTTCATACTGATCAGGCACATTTCTTGTAGCAATGTTATTTTTGGGAGCGCTTTTTGAATTTTATTGATTATGGGGACTGCTCATGATACTGATATTTTGTAAATATCACCTTCGTTTCTGCTTAGATTGGCATCAGCACTGGGAGTTTTTGGGAAGCTACATTGCACAAAAACTGTGTGTGTCTACCGTTTACACTCATGTAAAGCAAAACAGTTCCAGACCAATGGTTTTACCTAAGAATCACTTTCAGATGGTTCTGACACAGGGATATACTGTAATCTGACTTACTGTGGCTGTATTGACTGCAGGAAATTGGAAAATTTACCTATGGACGTGACTGATGTACCCTTTGACCCTGTGACTTGTCTAAATAACTTCCTCCTTTGAGCTGTGCCATGATCAGCATGCTCAAAATGAATGTTCATTTTTTTGGGTGAAAACTATCTTAAAACTTACTATCCGATGAATAGATAAATATTTGTCTTTTCGAAAATGTACACAATTGAGAAAATTGTAGTTAAAACTGTGTTGTAAAACAAATAAGATTATCCCTATTATTTCGCTCCAAAGAAATACTTTTACATGTATTTATAAATCATTAAATTATTTGTAGGGAAAATTAAACAATGAGAGTATTCATGATTCATCCACACAGTCCAAAGGCTTCTGGCAGTGAAGTCTTATAAGGCTTTTACTTGCTGCAGAGTTATCACTGGTGTGAAATGTATTTCAAGGGATTAACTTGTTCAAGTCTGTCACATCTAACAGAGTACGATCAGTGCCTGTGGCAAAGACTGGCAGTGCCCCAAATGTGGTGCCAAACTGAACTGTTTAATCCCCTTTTTTCTGTCGTTACACTGTTTTGTTGGCCCTTATTTATTATTTGTGTGACCCTGCCTCCACCTCAAGTCTCTTATGTGCCACATGAGGAAGCCAAGTTTGGAGGGGGAAGCCTATCCTTTATTTAAATCCATCAAAATTCTCACTGCAAAGGCTTCAGGGTTAAACAATAAACATTTAATTTCCTCTGACAAGCAATATGAAGGTTTAAGTGATGCAAAAAAGCAGAAACGACCAATGGAAAATCCTTGTCCTTTAGTTTTTATTGGACTAGGATTATTCTTGTAAATCCCTTAAAGCCCAAACCTCTGACATACTTTACTTATCTTATTACAAAAAAAAAAAAAATTATATAAATATAAATGCCTTAAGACCGATCAAGTGAAGAAAATGTTTAATTCAAATGGGGAAGCAGAAAAAAAACAAAAAAAAACGTCTGCAATCTTTGTTAGCCTGAAACAGAAAACGTAATGGTGAAATTACATATTTTGAAAAATAGAAAAACTCACTGCAGGACAAAGTCAAGTCAAATTTATTTTATAAAGCAAATTTATAAACAACAGTTGTTACCAAAGTGCTGAACAATAAAAGACAATGGCAAAAATTTAAAGGAAAAACAAAAAATAATTAAAACGCATCAAAAGCAATTAACACAAAAACAATAAAATACTAAAACTAAAATCTAGATGTTGGTGGAACATTGAGTTTTGACCATGTCAGGTATGAAACAACTCAGCAAGCTTATACTTTTTTTTTTAAGTGATTTTTTTTTCTTTTTCTGAAGGGTTGGGGCAGTTATCTACAAAATAGTAATTTTTATGAATCATGTTTTTAAATATTTAAACCAGCCACTAGAGAGCACAAGCCAGTGTATCTCTTGTGCCGGTCCCAAGTCCGGGTAAATGGTGAGGGTTGTGTCAGGAATGGCATCTGATGTTCATTCATTCATTCAACCTTTATTTATACAGGCTAGCCTCGTTGAGCCACGGGGACTCATTTACAAGAGGGACCTGTCTCACTCACACCCAGGGTCAATTTAGAGTTACCAATCAGCCTAACATGCATGTTTTTGGACTGTGGGAGGAAACCGGAGCACCCGGAGAAAACCCACGCATGCACGGAGAGAACATGCAAACTCCACCCAGAAAGGCCCCCGGACCGGGATTTGAACCGGGGACCTGCTCGCTGAGAGGCAGCAGCTCTACCAGTTGTGCCACCGTGCTGCCCAATGTAAAACACTTTTGCCAAAACCATAAAGCGAGTTCATCAAAGTGAAACCATACCGGATCGGTCAAGGCCCGGGTTAACAACGACCGCCACCGGTGCTGTTGACAAACAGGGTGCCGGCGGAAATTGTGCTACTGTTAGTTGAAGACCCCGAGGAGGGAAACGTGTCAGGAGACAGAGGGAGAGGAGGAAAGTGAAGAATGTAGGACTGAGGGTTGCAACTCTAAATGTGGGGACAATGACAGGCAAAGGTAGAGAGCTGGCTGACATGATGCAGAGAAGAAAGGTAGATGTTTTATGTGTCCAAGAGACCAAGTGGAAGGGCAGCAAGGCTCGCAGCATTGGAGCAGGGTTCAAACTGTTTTACCATGGTGTGGATAGAAAGAGAAATGGAGTAGGGGTGGTCCTGAAGGAGGAGTTGGCAAAGAATGTAGTAGAGGTGAAGAGAGTGTCAGATAGGGTGATGTGCCTGAAGGTAGAAGTAGAAGGTCTGATGCTAAACATAGTCAGTGGTTATGCTCCACAGGTTGGATGTGATGGGGAGGAGAAAGATACATTTTGGAAAGATTTGGATGAAGTGATAGAGAGTATTCCCAGGGAGGAAAGAGTGGTGATTGGAGCAGACCTGAATGGACATGTTGGTGAAGGAAACAGAGGGGATGAGGAAGTGATGGGTAGGTTTGGTGTCAAGGAAAGAAACCAGGAAGGACAGATGGTGGTGGATTTTGCCAAGAGAATGGAAATGGCTATAGTCAATACCTATTTCCAAAAGAGGGAGGAACATAGAGTGACCTATAAGAGTGGAGGAAGGAGTACACAGGTCGACTACATTCTGTGTAGAAGAGGAAACCTGAGGGAGATTGGAGACTGTAAGGTTGTGGCAGGGGAGAGCGTGGCCAGACAGCATCGGATGGTTGTGTGTAGAATGACTGTTGTTGTGAAGAAGAGAAAAAGAGTAAAATCAGAGAAGAAGACCAAATGGTGGAAGCTAAAGAAGGAAGAATGTTGTGAGAAATTCAGAGACGAGCTGTTAAAGGCTCTGGGTGGTAAGAAAGAGCTTCCAAGTGACTGGGCTACTACAGCAACAGTAATTAGAGAGACAGGTAGGAAGGTACTTGGTGTGTCATCTGGACAGAGAATGGATGATAAGGAAACCTGGTGGTGGAATAGTGAAGTGCAGGACGCCATTCAAAGAAAGAGATTAGCCAAGAAGAAATATGACAGTGAGAGGACTGAAGAGAGGAGACAGGAATATAAGGAGATGGGACATAGAGCAAAGAGGGAAGTAGCTAAGGCAAAGCAGAGGGCGTACAATGAGTTGTATGGGAGACTGGACACTAAAGAGGGTGAGAAGGACTTGTACTGATTGGCAAGACAGAGGGATTGGGCTGGAAAGGATGTGCAACAGGTTAGGCTTATTAAAGATGGGAATGGTAATGTTCTAACAAGTGAGGAGAGTGTAACAGGAAGATGGAAGGAGTACTTTGAGGAGCTAATGAATAAAGAAAATGAAAGAGAAAGAAGAGTGGAGGTCATAGAAACTGTGGACCAGGAAGTGGGAAAGATTAGTGAGGGTGAAGTCCGGAAAGCTCTGAAAAGAATGAAGAAGGGGAAGGCAGTAGGACCTGATGACATACCAGTGGAGGTTTGGAAATGTCTTGGAGAGATGGCAGTGAGGTTTTTGACTCAAATATTTAATGGAATATTTGAGGGTGAGAAAATGCCTGAAGAATGGAGAAGAAGTGTGCTGGTTCCCATTTTTAAGAACAAGGGTGATGTACAGAGTTGTAGCAACTACAGGGGAATTAAGTTGATGAGCCACACAATGAAGATCTGGGAGAGAGTTGTGGAAGCAAGACTTAGACAAGAGGTGACTATCTGTGAGCAGCAGTATGGTTTCATGCCAAGAAAGAGCACCACAGATGCCATCTTTGCTTTGAGGATGTTGATAGAGAAGTACAGAGAGGGTCAGAAAGAACTCCATTGTGTGTTTGTGGATTTAGAAAAAGCATATGACAGGGTGCCAAGAGAAGAGGTGTGGTATTGCATGAGGAAATCTGGAGTGGCAGAAAAGTATGTTAGACTGGTACAGGACATGTATGAGGACAGCAGGACAGTGGTGAGATGTGCTGTGGGAGTGACAGATAGCTTCAAGGTGGAGGTGGGATTGCATCAAGGATCGGCTCTGAGCCCCTTCTTGTTTGCTCTGGTGATGGACCGACTAACAGATGAGGTCAGGCAGGAATCCCCATGGACTATGATGTTTGCAGATGACATTGTGATCTGTGGTGAGAACAGGGAACAGGTGGAAGAGAACTTGGAGAGGTGGAGGTATGCACTTGAAAGAAGAGGAATGAAAGTCAGCCGTAGTAAGACAGAGTACATGTGTGTGAATGAGAGGGAGGCCAGTGGAACAGTGAGGCTACAAGGAGCAGAGGTCACAAAGGTGCAGGACTTCAAGTACTTGGGGTCCACTGTCCAGGAAAATGGGGAATGTGGGAAAGAAGTGAAAAAGAGAGTCCAGGCAGGATGGAGTGGATGGAGAAAAGTTTCAGGAGTGATTTGTGACAAAAAGGTGTCAGCAAAGGTCAAAGGAAAAGTTTACAAGACAGTGGTGAGACCAGCTATGTTGTATGGTCTGGAGACGTGTCATTGACAAAAAGACAGGAGAAAGAACTGGAAGTGGCAGAAATGAAGATGCTGAGGTTCTCCTTAGGAGTGACAAGGATGGATAAGATCAGGAATGAGATCATCAGAGGTACAGCACATGTTGAACAACTGGGAGATAAAGTTAGGGAGGCCAGACTGAGATGGTTTGGACATGTCCAGAGGAGGGACAGTGGGTATATTGGTAGAAGGATGTTAGAAATGCAGCTGCCAGGAAAAAGACACAGAGGAAGGCCAAAGAGGAGATATATGGATGCAGTTAGAGAGGACATGAAGGTAGTTGGAGTGAGGACAGAGGATGCAGAGGACAGAGTGGGGTGGAGGAGGATGACTCGCTGTGGCGACCCTTGAAAAGGGAAAGAAGACGTTTTTAACTATTTAATTTTTGATTTTGAAATTAGCCCAGAAACAGTCTGTTAAGGTGACATCTTCCAATTGAACAGTTCCAGATACAAAATACTGCTCTGTTTTGGTTATTTCAGATTGCCTACATGAAAATTTGTTCTTAATCTCAAAACCTTTCATCATAGTTTTTAGCTGTAGGTCAAACATAGAGATTTAACTGTTTTTTTTTTAACCTCAGCACCCTTCTGTTCTCTATTAATACACTTTTTCTTGTTCATTTTATTATTTAAATACATGTATATACATTTTGGCAAAGGACCTGAGTATTGGATGTGATGCTTACATTTTCAATAATAATGGACAAATTATTTAAATATATTTTTAGGATCATAACTAAAATGGCTATTATAAGAGTTAGGCAAGGAATTTGTTAACTCAAGTATTTCACAGAAGGAGCACCAGTGATCATCCTGTGATGTGTCCAAACAATTTCATAGGTCTGCCAGAACTATGAAAGGTCTCGTGGGCTGGAAAAATCTTAATTTAAGAAAATTATTAATATTTATTTTTATTTTTTGTGTGATTTTTTTCTCCTAATTTTTTACCAACTTGAATAACATTTTGGAGAAAGGTTAAAAGTTAAAATTATTTTAGATCCAAAACATTAAGAGCCTCATAAACATGAACCTCTTTTTTTTTTGTCAGTCGCTAAAATAGCTTCACAGAAGGGGAAACAATGAGAAAATTGATCAACTTGTATGTCGATTATACTTTATATTCTTGAAAAAAATGTCAAATTTCTCCGTATCGATTATTAACTCAACTGAAATTATTTTATTTGTTATATTTAACCAAGTTTTATGATTTATCATCCAAAATTCTACTTTTTGATTGAAGTCAGTGAAGGTTTGTTGTAGGATAAAGGGATTAATTATAGCTAAATTTTTGAGAAGGTTGTTTTCATCTTTTTTGCGGTTAAACCTAAAAATTATATTTAAAAAGTATCACCATTAAACCTAAATAAGGTCTACATCTGCATCAACCTATTAAGCCTCTCAGTCAAACTTTTTCCATTCTTTAATTGCAGTCGAGGGTCGCACAAAATCACTTCATCCATCCAACCATACATTTTCTTCTGCTTATCCGGGGTCGGGTCACGGGGGTAGCAGCCTAAGTAGGGAGGCCCAGCCACTTGGGCCAGCTCCTCTGGGGGAATCCCAAGGCAAAATCACTCCAAGAGCCGCAAATGGCCCGCATGCCGCATTTTGGACACTCCTGACCTAAGTAGTAAATATAGGGGGGACTGTGTGCAGCTATACAGAAATGCAGCAAAAAAGAGCAAAGAAAAACAAAAGGTAAGAAGAGAAAAAAAGGATCCCCCAAACAGTACAAAACCCTGACAATCACTTTTTTAGGTGCTCCCTTCTTCAGGGGTCACAGTGATCAAACTCACGAGGATTTGGCAGTTGTTTTATGCCGGATGTCCTTCCTAGCTACCACAGCCGTCTGCCATCTAGGGCCCCCGAATGTGCAAATAGGACCTTGTTCAAGGACTCAGAGTTGGGCAAATGAGGGCGCTTTATCCTCTCCACGCAAATGTTGATGCTACCATCAGCAGGATTTGAACCAACGATGTTCTGATCACAGGTTCTTCTCTCTAACCTCTGCGCCACCACTCCCCAAAAAACATAAACAGTGCTTGTAAAACTGATAAAGTTTACTTGCACTTAATTTTTTTATATTTGTTAAACTTGCATTGTGTGTTATGTCTTATTACCAGATGTTTTGTTGTAAATATTTTAATATTACTGTTCAGCCATCTTGATCTGATTGATTCTCCATATGTTATGGATGTGTAAATGAACATTCATTGATTCTTTTCTGAAAGTTTGATTAAAATCCACCCACAAGTTCATGAGATACATTTACATTTATTTACACTACTCTAATATCTACACCACTGCTGGTACATATACAGTGTGCTCTGAACGGTCTTATTTAGGGATGCCCAATGTGCCTTACTGCATATGCCACTTTTTGCCTCTATAACAACATCAACTACTACCTCATACATATACTGTGTACATTGACTCATACGCTGCTTTGCCACTTTGCAAATGTCAATGCTAGAAACCTTTAGTTTATTTTAGTTATACTTTTTATACTCTTTTTTTGTGCTAGTATGCAAAAACTCAGGACAGTATTATGTTCATTAAATGTTTAATGTTTTAGTTTTAGAGTTGGTGTGGATTTTCATGCTCTTGCACCGCTATGCAAAAAAACTCAGGACAGTGTTAGTTTTACTATTTTATGCTTATGTCTATTATTATATGTTTCAGTGTTTCAATGTTTAGATGTTTACTGTTGCACCGAGGGACTGAGAGAAACGCAATTTCGGTCCTGTGTATGTCCTGTACAGTACATATTGCAGATCTGACAATAAAGTTGACTTTGACTTTGACTTTGACTCCGCCAAGGTTGCCATTTGTCACCGATTCTGTTCATAACCTCTATGGACAGAATTTCTAGGCGCAGCCAAGGTGTTGAGAGAATCCGTTTTGGTGGCCTTGGAATCGCTTCTCTGTTTTTTGCAGATGATGTGGTCCTATTGGCTTCATCAGTTTGTGTTCTACAGCTTTCGCTGGAGCGGTTTGCAGCTGATCCAGACAGATGGGACAAGAGAAACTTTCTCTGTCCAGCTGAACTCCTTTCTGCGCCATTTCACCTCTCGGCGTGTGTGGAAGTTTCACTTCCTGATAAATGAAACCAGTCTGAACCAGTCTGAGCTCAGATCTACACGTCACGTGTTTGTGCAGAGAATGAGGCGTGTCAGCACCTCCACTGATCATTAAACTGTAGACCTGATGGGGAGGAACAAGAAACTCTGTGAACAGAGTGACGCTGCTGTTTGAAAGGAGGAGGAAGAATCATGGCAGAAACTTCTAAAACTTTTCTTTCATCTTCATAAATTAATTAGTTGATATAAAATATAATTATTAAATGATTTAGTACAGTAAAACTTAATAAATTGTTGTTAACTGATCATTAGAACATGCTTTTTTCCCATTAGATTGTTTTAATGAAGCCATTCGTGTATATTTTCATGTTGTGTGAACACTGCCCTCTGGTGGTGGAAATTATTTATGTTTCTGCAGGAAATTCAGAACAAAACTCGCAGCTTTTTTATTTTTTTACTTTCAAATGCTTTATGCTTATCAATAACACAATGCCTCCTAAATAAAATAATTTCATGCTATAAACTTGAGACATTTCGTCCTTGTGCATTAGACCATCTTGTTTTTTAAATGTTTGATCATGTTCAGGTTTTGTTTTTTAATGTCTTTTCATTCCCTTGAGAACCACTGCACACATTATCTGGGTGTTCTCTACATGGGTGAAATACAGCAAATATAAATGTTTTCATACTACTATATACACTGTAATATTAAATAAATACTTATTTATGTACTGTTTATTTTTGTTTGTTTGTTTTTACAGGAAAGGTGATCTCTTGCAAATTCTTTGGTTCAGACTTTGATGAACTGGAAGGAAGACATCAACCTGTTAGATTTTCTGTGTAAAACCATGTGGAGGTGAAGCCCAGCTCTAATCCTGACTCACTGAAGGAGTTTGACCTCCAGTGGCAAATATCAAGCTTAGAGAACTCAGCTCCACAAAGACAAGAAGCTCAAATCTCCTACTGCTCCTAAACGCTCCAGCAAAGGCTCAGATTAATGTGGATAAAATTAATGATAAAGAAGAAAACAGGTCAAATCTGGTGTGAATGTTTGTAAGGAGTGAGAGAGTTTTAAAGATTTAAGACCTGTAATAAAAATTACACAAATTATGAAATGACATTTTCACAATATTTCATTTAGCTGAGTTTGATGGAAGGAAATAATTGAAGTTTTATAATCTTTTAATTCTATAAGAAAGTTTTCAGACTGTGCAAAATATTAAAGTTTGGAGAGCTTCCTTTGATGTTTCTGTTCCTTTTCCTTCTTTGTGAGGAAACGTTCGGCCGGTGGCGTAAAGTTCTGATGACAGGAAGTTTGTGTCCCAGTGGGTGGTGAGAGTCAAACAGAAGGTGCTGATATGTGCAAGTGTTTCCTGTAAACTTCAATGTTGAGGCTTCCATCTCTTTCCATGTTCACCAAACAGTCCAGAAAAGGCAGCTTGTTGTCGTTGACATCCTCTCAGGTAAACTTGATGTCCACAGAGGTGATGTGCTGAACGCTTCCACTTCTGTTGCAAGGATGTTGACCCAAGTGTCATCCACATATCTGAACCGGTGGCTCGGTGTTGTTCCCTTGAAAGAGTCCAGGGCTTCCATTTCCTCCCTGTAAAGATTGACCACAATCAATGAAACTGGACATCCCATGGTACAACCATGTCTCTGTTGTTAAAAACTGTCGTTGAACTTGAAATAAGTTGTGGAAAGACAAAGGTCCAGCAGGTGCAGATCTGCTCCGGGGTGAATTTGGTCCTGCTGCTAAGATCTTGTTGAAGATGTTTCTGACAGTTTATTCTGCCTCTGATGTGGGTGTACAGGTGAAAAGTGAAGTGACATCAAAACATACAAGAGTTTCTCCTGGCGTCTTCAAATGTTTTAACTTTTTTTAAAAGTTCACAGAATTCTCTATGCGATGTGGTGTGTTTCCCACAAGAGGAGCTAAAATAGCAGCAAGATATTTTGAAATATTATACGTCACTGAGTTTATGCTGCTGACGATGGGTTTGAGTGATGTTCCTGTTTTGTGGATTTTGGAACGTTCATTTAAGTACGGCTTCCCCTGGATATAATCTGTGGTAAAAGGAACAATCGATTATCTTTAATTTCCAGGTTGTTGGAGGTGTCTGGTCTTCTCTTTGTATGTGCTGGTTGGGTGCATCTTCAAGGTCTCATATGTAGTGGTGTCACTCAATAGTGTGGATATTTAGTCCTGGTCATCAGAAGAGATGAGGACCACAGTGTGTCTTCCTTTGTCAACTGGTCAGCTTCCAAAATTCTGGAAATCTCAACTGAACCAGACAAAGAGTCTATCATGAGTCTATTGGGAGGAGTGAGTAGTTCCAGTCCAGGTAAAGACCTGCCCACTGCCGGTACCACCTTCACTCAGCCCAGTTCATGGGACCACCTTGTTTGAGGTTCCAAATGAACTGCTCCATTAGGACCATTGTTGCAGATATCAATCTGATCCATTTAACAGTCAATACTGTTTAAAGCAGAGAAAACAGAGCATTTGGAACCTCAAACAAGGTGGTCCCATGAACTGGGCTGAGTGAAGGTGGTAACGGCAGTGGGCAGGTCTTTAACTGGACTGGAACTACTCACTCCTCCCAATAGACTCATTATAGACTCTTTGTCTGGTTCAGTTGAGATTTCCAGAATTTTGGAAGCTGACCAGTTGACAAAGGAAGACACACTGTGGTCCTCATCTCTTCTGATGACCAGGACTAAATATCCACACTATTGAGTGACACCACTACATATGAGACCTTGAAGATGCACCCAACCAGCACATACAAAGAAAAGACCAGACACCTCCAACAACCTGGAAATTAAAGATAATCGATTGTTCCTTTTACCACAGATTATATCCAGGGGAAGCCGTACTTAAATGAACGTTCCAAAATCCACAAAACAGGAACATCACTCAAACCCATCGTCAGCAGCATAAACTCAGTGACGTATAATATTTCAAAATATCTTGCTGCTATTTTAGCTCCTCTTGTGGGAAACACACCACATCGCATAGAGAATTCTGTGAACTTTTAAAAAAAGTTAAAACATTTGAAGACGCCAGGAGAAACTCTTGTATGTTTTGATGTCACTTCACTTTTCACCTGTACACCCACATCAGAGGCAGAATAAACTGTCAGAAACATCTTCAACAAGATCTTAGCAGCAGGACCAAATTCACCCCGGAGCAGATCTGCACCTGCTGGACCTTTGTCTTTCCACAACTTATTTCAAGTTCAACGACAGTTTTTAACAACAGAGACATGGTTGTACCATGGGATGTCCAGTTTCATTGATTGTGGTCAATCTTTACAGGGAGGAAATGGAAGCCCTGGACTCTTTCAAGGGAACAACACCGAGCCACCGGTTCAGATATGTGGATGACACTTGGGTCAACATCCTTGCAACAGAAGTGGAAGCGTTCAGCACATCACCTCTGTGGACATCAAGTTTACCTGAGAGGATGTCAACGACAACAAGCTGCCTTTTCTGGACTGTTTGGTGAACATGGAAAGAGATGGAAGCCTCAACATTGAAGTTTACAGGAAACACTCGCACAGATCAGCACCTTCTGTTTGACTCTCACCACCCACTGGGACACAAACTTCCTGTCATCAGAACTTTACACCACCGGCCGAACGTTTCCTCACAAAGAAGGAAAAGGAACAGAAACATCAAAGGAAGCTCTCCAAACTTTAATATTTTGCACAGTCTGAAAACTTTCTTATAGAATTAAAAGATTATAAAACTTCAATTATTTCCTTCCATCAAACTCAGCTAAATGAAATACTGTATTGTGAAAATGTCATTTCATAATTTTTGTAATTTTTATTAGAGGTCTTAAATCTTTAAAACTCTCTCACTCCTTACAAACATTTACACCAGATTTGACCTGTTTTCTTCTTTATCATTAATTTTATCCACATTAATCTGAGCCTTTGCTGGAGCGTTTAGGAGCAGTAGGAGATTTGAGCTTCTTGTCTTTGTGGAGCTGAGTTCTCTAAGCTTGATATTTGCCACTGGAGGTCAAACTCCTTCAGTGAGTCAGGATTAGAGCTGGGCTTCACCTCCACATGGTTTTACACAGAAAATCTAACAGGTCGATGTCTTCCTTCCAGTTCATCAAAGTCTGAACCACCTACAAAGAGTTTGCAAGAGATCACCTTTCCTGTCAAAACAAACAAACAAAAATAAACAGTACATAAGTCTTTATTTAATATTACAGTGTATATAGTAGTATGAAAACATTTATATTTGCTGTATTTCTCCCATGTAGAAAAACCCAGATAATGTGTGCAGTGGTTCTCCATCCATCCATCCATTTTCTTCCGCTTATCCGGGGTCGGGTCGCGGGGGTAGCAGCCTAAGTAGGGAGGCCCAGACTTCCCTCTCCCCAGCCACTTGGAGCAGCTCCTCTGGGGGAATCCCAAGGCGTTCCCAGGCCAGCCGAGAAACATAGTCCCTCCAGCGTGTCCTGGGTCTTCCTCTGGGTCTCCTCCCGGTGGGACATGCCCGGAACACCTCACCAGGGAGGCGTCCAGGAGGCATCCTAACCAGATGCCCGAGCCACCTCAACTGGCTCCTCTCGATGTGGAGAAGCAGCGGCTCTACTCCGAGTCCCTCCCGGATGACTGAGCTTCTCACCCTATCTCTAAGGGAGAGTCCAGACACCCTGCGGAGAAAACTCATTTCAGCCGCTTGTATCCGAGATCTCGTTCTTTCGGTCATAACCCAGAGCTCATGACCATAGATGAGGGTGGGAACGTAGATCGATCGGTAAATTGAGAGCTTTGCCTTTTGACTCAGCTCTCTCTTCACCACGACAGACCGGTACAGCGCCCGTTTCACTGCGGACGCTGCACCTATCCGCCTATCGTTCTCACGCTCCAGTTTTCCCTCATTCGTAAACAAGACCCCGAGATACTTATGGTAAATGGAGCTTATAGCGCTTATAGCGCTTATAGCGCTTTCCAGCCCCCTGTGAGGAGCCCCAAAGCGCTTTACAATACCAACCATCCACCCATTCTTTCAGACATTTATACACCGGTAGTGGTAGCCTACCTTGCAAAGCGCCATCCAGACCTACCGGGAGCAATTTTAGGGTTAAGTGTCTTGCCCAGGGACACAACGGCACATGGTGGGCGGATGCGGGATTTGAACCTCCAACCTTCCGATCGGGGGTCGACTGCCATTACCACTGTGCCACGGCCGCCCCGACTTAAACTCCTCCACTTGGGGAAGGACCTCCTCCCCGACCTGGAGAAGGCATGCTACCCTTTTCCGGCTCAAGACCATGGCCTCGGATTTGGAGGAACTGATCCTCATCCCGGCCGCATCACATTCAGCTGCAAACCGCTCCAGCGAAAGCTGTAGATCACGAACTGATGAAGCCAATAGGACCACATCATCTGCAAAAAACAGAGAAGCGATTCTAAGGCCACCAAAACGGATCCTCTCAACACCTTGGCTGCGCCTAGAAATTCTGTCCATAAAAGTTATGAACAGAATCGGTGACAAAGGGCAACCTTGGCGGAGTCCAACTCTCACCGGAAACGAGCCTGACTTACTGCCAGCGATGCGGACCAAGCTCTGACACCGGTCGTACAGGGACCTAACAGCCCATATCAAAGGGCCTGGTACCCCATACTCCCGGAGTACCCCCCACAGAACCCCCCGAGGGACGCGGTCGAATGCCTTTTCCAAGTCCACAAAGCACATGTAAACTGGTTGGGCAAACTCCCACGCACCCTCCAGGACCCTGCTTGAGGGTGTAGAGCTGGTCTAGTGTTCCACGACCAGGACGAAAACCACACTGCTCCTCCTGAATCCGAGGTTCGACTATCCGACGGACCCTCCTCTCCAGAACCCCTGAATAGACCTTACCAGGGAGGCTTAAGAGTGTGATCCCCTATAGTTGGAACACACCCTACGGTCCCCCTTTTTGAATAGGGGAACCACCACCCCAGTCTGCCAATCCAAGGGAACTGCCCCCGATGTCCACGCGATATTGCAGAGTCGCGTAAGCCAACACAACCCCACAACATCCAGAGCCCTAAGGAACTCAGGACGAATCTCATCCACCCCCGGAGCCTTGCCACCGCGGAGCTTTTTAACCACCTCGGCGACCTCAGCACCAGAGATTGGAGAGCCCGACCCAAAGTCCCCAGGCTCCGCTTCCTCAGTGGAAGACGTGCCAGTAGGATTGAGGAGGTCTTCGAAGTATTCCGCCCACCGACTCACAACATCCCGAGTTGAGGTCAACAGCACGCCATCCCCACCATAAATGGTGTTGGTCGCGTACCGCTTTCCCCCCCTGAGACGCCGGATGGTGGACCAGAATCGCAGTGGTTCTCAAGGGAATGAAAAGACATTAAAAAACAAAACCTGAACATGATCAAACATTTAAAAAACAAGATGGTCTAATGCACAAGGACGAAATGTCTCAAGTTTATAGCATGAAATTATTTTATTTAGGAGGCATTGTGTTATTGATAAGCATAAAGCATTTGAAAGTAAAAATAAAATAAAAAAGCTGCGAGTTTTGTTCTGAATTTCCTGCAGAAACATAAATAATTTCCACCACCAGAGGGCAGTGTTCACACAACATGAAAATATACACGAATGGCTTCATAAAAACAATCTAATGGGAAAAAAACATGTTCTAATGATCAGTTAACAACAATTTATTAAGTTTTACTGTACTAAATCATTTAATAATTATATTTTATATCAACTAATTAATTTATGAAGATGAAAGAAAAGTTTGAGAAGTTTCTGCCATGATTCTTCCTCCTCCTCCTCTTCCTGCTCCTCCTCCTCTCAAACAGCAGCGTCACTCTGTTCACAGAGTTTCTTGTTCCTCCCCATCAGATCTACAGTTTCGTGATCAGTGGAGGTGCTGACACGCCTCATTCTCTGCACAAACACGTGACGTGTAGATCTGAGCTCAGACTGGTTCAGACTGGTTTCATTTATCAGGAAGTGAAACTTCCACACACGCTGAGAGGTGAAATGGCGCAGAAAGGAGTTCATCTGGACAGAGAAAGTTTCTCTTGTTCCATCTGTCTGGATCTACTGAAGGATCCGGTGGCTCTTCCCTGTGGACACAGCTACTGCATGAAGTGTATTGAAGACTTCTGGGATGGAGAGGATCAGAAGAAGATCCACAGCTGCCCTCAGTGCAGGAAGACCTTCACACCGAGGCCTGTTCTGGTGAAAAACATCCTGTTAGCAGCTTTAGTGGAGCAGATGAAGACGAGTGGACTCCAAGCTGCTCCTGATGATCACAGCTGTGCTGGACCTGAACATGTGGCCTGTGATGTCTGCACTGGAAGAAAACTAAAAGCCATCAAGTCCTGTTTGACGTGTTTGGTCTCTTACTGTGAGGAACACGTCCAGCCTCATTATGATGTAGCTCAGTTAAAGAAACATCAGCTGGTGGAGCCCTCCAAGAAGCTCCATGAGAACATCTGCTCTCGTCACGATGAGGTGATGAAGATGTTCTGTCGCACTGATCAGCAGATCATCTGTCATGTCTGCACGGTGGATGAACATAAAGGCCACGACGTCGTCTCAGCTGCAGCTGAAAGGAGAGAGAAGCAGAAGGAGCTCCAGGTGAGGAGAGAGAACATCCAGCAGAGAATCCAGGGCAGAGAGACAGATGTGAAGCTGCTTCAGCAGCAGCTGGAGGACATCAACGTCTCTGCTGATCAAACAGTGGAGGACAGTGAGAAGATCTTCAGTGAGCTGATCCGGCTCGTCCAGAAAAGAAGCTCCGAGGTGAAGCAGCAGATCAGATCCCAGCAGGAAACTGAGGCCAGTCGAGTCGGAGATCTTCAGGAGAAGCTGCAGCAGGAGATCACTGATCTGAAGAGGAAAGATGCTGAGCTGAAGCAGCTCTCACACACAGAGGACCACAACCAGTTTGTCCACAGCTACCAGTCAGTGTCAGCACCCAGTGAGTCTCCACACTCATCCAGCATCAGTGATGCTCCTCTGAGATACTTTGAAGACGTGACAGCAGCTGTGTCCCAGCTCAGAGACAAACTAGAGGACATTCTGAGAGACACGTGGACAAACATGTCACTGAGAGGGACTGAAGGTTTACTGTCAGAACCAGAACCAAAGAGCAGAGCGGACTTCTTCAGATGTTCATGTGACATCACTCTGGATCCAAACACAGCTCACACACAGATGTTATTATCTGAGGGGAACAGAAAAGTAACATTAACGACACAAAATCAGTTTTATCCTGATCATCCAGAGAGATTCACTTCATTTCAGATTCTGAATAAGGAGAGTCTGACTGGACGTTGTTACTGGGAGGTGAAGTTGGGAGGAACTGGAGGTGTAGCAGTCGCATACAAGGATGTTGATAAAACACGGAGTTTATTTGGACATAATGATAAATCCTGGGCTTTACTTTGTGACAAAAACATTAATGTGTTTTTTCACAACAGCATCAGAACTCCCATCTCAGGTCATGGTGTGTCCAGAGTTGGAGTGTACCTGGATCACAGAGCAGGTGTTCTGTCTTTCTACAGCGTCTCTGAGACCATGACTCTCCTCCACAAAGTCCAGACCTCCTTTACTCAACCACTACATGCTGGAATACGTCTCTGGTACATTGGAGACACAGCTGAGATCTGTAAACTAAAATAATTTTGTTTCTTGTTGTGTTGTCTCCACTGCTCAGAGATCAACGTGTCCAACAGTTTTTGTTGACATTATTGTCCCATCGTCTGTTTTACGTGCAGCTCTGATTTATTCAGGTTGTTGATGCACGAGAAAAATAAAAACTTGGAACAGACCTGAAAAATTACAGAACAAAGAACTTTGATCACATGTAGTTTATTTGTCCTAAAACAGGTGAGATGATGTTTTTTTCAGTAAAATGTCTCTTTTACATGAAACTGTCCCGTTGGTTCAGAGTTTTTAACTCACAGAAAGATTCATTCAAAGATCAAGAAACAAGAACTGATGTTTGTTGAAGCTGCAACTCCACAACTTTCCCTTTTTCTCTTTTTTGACTCGTGAAAACAAAGAGATTGATAAGAAAGTTCATACTCATACTTACAAAGAGATTGATGTTTAAATCTCTTGGACTTGTTTTAAAGGTGGAAACTGGAGCAAACTCAAGAGGACGCTGTCATCCTTTAAAACACGAGTAGACGAGCTTCAAACACTCATTTCTGATTTTTATTGGGACAAGAAATGTTCCAGTTGTATCATCAAATCTGAACAGTGCTGTCAATTATTTCAAAGTTAAATATTCAAAGTAAAAGAGCAGAATGTGTTGTTAATATTACACTTTTATGATTGTGTTCATAACATGATGCTTCAAATCAAATAAATTTCTCCAACATCCTCTTTGACCTTTTTATTTTTATCACTTGGACAATTGCTCTCCCAGACTTTGATCAAATAATGTTATTTACGTTTTGACTTTCTATCCCTGTTAGAAGATGATAAATAATTAGAACCAAATGTATCATTTTATTGTGTAAAGAAACATCAGAGTGTCAATAATGAATGAATCTTTGTTTAGTTTTGGATGTGACTCCAGTCTGATGACTCACTTCATCCCTCTTTTCTTTTTTGTTAGAAAGTTAGAACATGAATAATTTGATTGTTTTTTCAGTCATTATCATGAAATCATGTAAAATATTACAATGTGGATAACATATTTCTCTGTTCTGTTTTACAGAAAGTGATTATTCCTTCAGAGACACCTGTCATGAGCAGTCTTTGAGTTGAAGCTGTTTTCTTCAGAGGGGAGTCACAATGTTCCTTATTTAGTCAAAATAATATCCTCAGAGCTGTTGTTGTGCACAAAGATCCTTTGTGTAAAAAGTAGTTCGCCTTGGACCCCCAAACTGAGTAGACCGTCTCTGGCTCCGAACTGGAAGATGGTTCGTCTGTGGGCCACATCTGAGAGGTCACACCAAGGTCCACTCGTTCAACTCCTGAGCAGATAAAAATGTCGCTACAACAGCTAGAAAAGAAACTACAAGAAAGCCAACCTGCCATCTTGGACTGTGAGGTCTCAGTTTCTGATAGAGGAAATTTGCAAACTGAGGTGTACCGCAAACCCACCCACACAGACCAGTATTTACAGTTTGACTCCCATCACCCTCTGGAGCACAAGTTAGGAGTCATCAGGACTCTGTACCACAGAGCAGACAGCGTCCCCACTAACTTAGGAGCCAGACAGAAGGAGAAATCACACACAAAACAGGCTCTAGGGAAATGTGGATATCCTAACTGGGCCTTCCTGAAAGCAGAGAAGAAACCCAAACAGGACTCCAGCCAGCCATCAGGTGAAAAGAAGGAACCCAGACCCAGACCAGTGGTCATTCCGTATGTTGCGGGAGTTTCAGAGACATTGAGACGTTTATTCTCTAAACACAACGTCCCAGTGGCTTTTAAACCCCAAAATACATTACGGCAAAGACTGGTTCATCCCAAAGATCCAGTCCCCCGGCACAAACAGAGTAATATTGTGTATGCTGTTCAGTGTCAGGAGGGCTGTGATCAGTCTTACATTGGGGAAACTAAACAGCCACTGGCCAAAAGGATGGCCCAGCACAGAAGATCAACAGCATCAGGTCAGGACTCTGCGGTCTACACTCATCTCCAGGCCAGCGGTCACTCTTTCAAGGATGAAGATGTTCACATCCTTGATAGAGAGGAACGATGGTTTGAGAGAGGAGTAAAGGAGGCCATCTTTGTGAAAAGAAACCGTCCATCATTAAACCGGGGTGGAGGCCTCCGGGTTCAACTGTCTCCCTCTTACAATGCTGTTATTGCTAGTATCACTCNAACTAATGTAGTGAAGGGGATGGAGAAAGTGTCACCTGTCTTCCTCCATCTCTCTCCTTCATAAGAGTTTAGGATAACTTTTTCTATCTTTGATTTCATAGTTTGCAGTGAGTACCTTTCATTTTCACAAATTCACTTCATTACAGCAGGGATTTAAATTTATCTTCAAATGTTGGCCTGAAATTCCTCCTGGGTTTAAAATGATCATAAATTCATATTCAGAACATATAAAACATGCCTCAATGCTCTGTTTTCTCTGCTTTAAACAGTATTGACTGTTAAATGGATCAGATTGATATCTGTAACAATGGTCCTAATGGAGCAGTCCATTTGGAACCTCAAACTGTCACGATCCGTTTGGTGTGAACCCAAAAAGCAGGCAAGATGATCGAAGCAGGAGATGTATTTAAAAAATAAAACTTATTTTTAAACAACACAAAAACAAAAGCCGGCGTGGCGGCAAAACTTTCAAACAAAGACTTTAGGCAGGCAGGCAAAAACAGAGGACCGTGATGTCTGTGACCAGAGCTGGAACCAAATATTCAACAACAATGACTGAGCAGGTTGGAAGGGGATCACAGGAGACTAAATGCAGGGCAGAACAGGTGTAAGGAATGAAAGTGATTGCTAAGGCTGAGGGGGTGTGGTGAACTGTTGATTGACAGGAGGGCAGGGCATGAGCTGAAGCAGGCTGAGGAGGAAGTGAAAGAAATGACAGAAACAAAGAAACAAAGTAAAAACAAGAAACATTCACACAAAGAACAGAACACAAATCAGCAGGGCAGAAGAACAAAGAACATAAAGATTAAGTAGGGAGGCATGGTGCAGATGAACTGAAACTAAAAGAGGACTGTGGACAGAAGAATGTGACAGGAGAGACAGGCTGAACTAAATTGGACGATGGACAGAAGGGGCAAGAAATGTGACAGAAGGAAGTCAGGGGCAGAGGAAGGGTGACAGGCATTACTGGGATGAATGGTAAAACTACAGGACTGGGGACAAATGGTAAACTACAGGACTGGGGACAAATGGTAAAACTACAATAACTACAGGACTGGAAAAATAAGACGGAGGAGAGGGTCAGGCTAAAGGGAGCGGGTCAGGCTAAAGGGAGCGGGTCAGGGAGAAGGTCAGGCTAAAGGGAGCGGGTCAGCGGGGCCAAGGGAGAGGGTCAGGCTAAAGGGTCACGGGGCCGCTGAACGTGACATAGCCCCCCCGTTAAGGTCCGGCATCCCGACGGACCATCCAGAAAACAGGAAACCAAGCCAGAACAGGGCGGGGGGAGGGGGCAAACACAAGGACAGAGGGCAAAAAACCTAAACAAAAAACCGACAGGACCAAACCTGGGAGCAAGGAAAAACCAAAACACAAATACACATAAAAGGCCCTGGGCTACGTGCAAAACAAGGAACAGCCCGGGGGCTGTCCAGAGCGAGGCCAAAGGTCAGGCGGACGTCCCGGGGACCCTCCAGAGCGAAGCCAAAAGTCAGGCGGACGTCCCATGGACCCTCCAGAGCGGGACCAGGGTTCGGGCGGACGTCCCGGGGACCTTCCAAAGCGAAGCCAAAGGTCAGGCGGACGTCCAGAGCCGGGCCAGAGTCCGAAGCAGGGCAGAACCGGACCAGAGAGGGCGATGAAGGCAGCCGGTGGGTCGGAGAGGGCGATGAAGGCAGCCGGTGGGTCGGAGAGGGCGATGAAGGCAGCCGGTGGGTCAGACGGGGCGGCGCTAGCAGCCGGTGGGTCAGAAGGGGCGGCGCTAGCAGCCGGTGGGTCAGAAGGGGCGGCGCTAGCAGCCGGTGGGTCAGAAGGGGCGGCGCTAGCAGCCGGTGGGTCAGAAGGGGCGGCGCTAGCAGCCGGTGGGTCAGAAGGGGCGGCTGAACGTGACATAGCCCCCCCGTTAAGGTCCGGCATCCCGACGGACCATCCAGAAAACAGGAAACCAAGCCAGAACAGGGCGGGGGGAGGGGGCAAACACAAGGACAGAGGGCAAAAAACCTAAACAAAAAACCGACAGGACCAAACCTGGGAGCAAGGAAAAACCAAAACACAAATACACATAAAAGGCCCTGGGCTACGTGCAAAACAAGGAACAGCCCGGGGGCTGTCCAGAGCGAGGCCAAAGGTCAGGCGGACGTCCCGGGGACCCTCCAGAGCGAAGCCAAAAGTCAGGCGGACGTCCCATGGACCCTCCAGAGCGGGACCAGGGTTCGGGCGGACGTCCCGGGGACCTTCCAAAGCGAAGCCAAAGGTCAGGCGGACGTCCAGAGCCGGGCCAGAGTCCGAAGCAGGGCAGAACCGGACCAGAGAGGGCGATGAAGGCAGCCGGTGGGTCGGAGAGGGCGATGAAGGCAGCCGGTGGGTCGGAGAGGGCGATGAAGGCAGCCGGTGGGTCAGACGGGGCGGCGCTAGCAGCCGGTGGGTCAGAAGGGGCGGCGCTAGCAGCCGGTGGGTCAGAAGGGGTGGCGCTAGCAGCCGGTGGGTCAGAAGGGGCGGCGCTAGCAGCCGGTGGGTCAGAAGGGGCGGCTGAACGTGACATAGCCCCCCCGTTAAGGTCCGGCATCCCGACGGACCATCCAGAAAACAGGAAACCAAGCCAGAACAGGGCGGGGGGAGGGGGCAAACACAAGGACAGAGGGCAAAAAACCTAAACAAAAAACCGACAGGACCAAACCTGGGAGCAAGGAAAAACCAAAACACAAATACACATAAAAGGCCCTGGGCTACGTGCAAAACAAGGAACAGCCCGGGGGCTGTCCAGAGCGAGGCCAAAGGTCAGGCGGACGTCCCGGGGACCCTCCAGAGCGAAGCCAAAAGTCAGGCGGACGTCCCATGGACCCTCCAGAGCGGGACCAGGGTTCGGGCGGACGTCCCGGGGACCTTCCAAAGCGAAGCCAAAGGTCAGGCGGACGTCCAGAGCCGGGCCAGAGTCCGAAGCAGGGCAGAACCGGACCAGAGAGGGCGATGAAGGCAGCCGGTGGGTCGGAGAGGGCGATGAAGGCAGCCGGTGGGTCGGAGAGGGCGATGAAGGCAGCCGGTGGGTCAGACGGGGCGGCGCTAGCAGCCGGTGGGTCAGAAGGGGCGGCGCTAGCAGCCGGTGGGTCAGAAGGGGCGGCGCTAGCAGCCGGTGGGTCAGAAGGGGCGGCGCTAGCAGCCGGTGGGTCAGAAGGGGCGGCGCTAGCAGCCGGTGGGTCAGAAGGGGCGGCGCTAGCAGCCGGTGGGTCAGAAGGGGCGGCGCTGACAGCCGGTGGGTCAGAAGGGGCGGCGCTGACAGCCGGTGGGTCAGAAGGGGCGGCGCTGACAGCCGGTGGGTCAGAAGGGGCGGCGCTGACAGCCGGTGGGTCAGAAGGGGCGGCGCTGACAGCCGGTGGGTCAGAAGGGGCGGCGCTGACAGCCGGTGGGTCAGAAGGGGCGGCGCTGACAGCCGGTGGGTCAGAAGGGGCGGCGCTGACAGCCGGTGGGTCAGAGGGGGCGATGAAGGCAGCAGCTGGGTCAGAGGGGGCGATGAAGGCAGCAGCTGGGTCAGAGGGGGCGATGATGGCAGCTGCTGAGCCAGAAGGGGCGGTGCTGGCAGCTGCTGAGCCAGAAGGGGCGGTGCTGGCAGCTGCTGAGCCAGAAGGGGCGGTGCTGGCAGCTGCTGAGCCAGAAGGGGCGGTGCTGGCAGCTGCTGAGCCAGAAGGGGCGGTGCTGGCAGCTGCTGAGCCAGAAGGGGCGGTGCTGGCAGCTGCTGAGCCAGAAGGGGCGGTGCTGGCAGCTGCTGAGCCAGAAGGGGCGGTGCTGGCAGCTGCTGAGCCAGAAGGGGCGGTGCTGGCAGCTGCTGAGCCAGAAGGGGCGGTGCTGGCAGCTGCTGAGCCAGAAGGGGCGGTGCTGGCAGCTGCTGAGCCAGAAGGGGCGGTGCTGGCAGCTGCTGAGCCAGAAGGGGCGGTGCTGGCAGCTGCTGAGCCAGAAGGGGCGGTGCTGGCAGCTGCTGAGCCAGAAGGGGCGGTGCTGGCAGCTGCTGAGCCAGAAGGGGCGGTGCTGGCAGCTGCTGGGTCAGACGGGAGTCCTGCCGCAGCCGATACGTGGTTGGGCGCCAACGATGAGGCCTCAGTGACGGGATCAGAACCCATGGCACAGAGCTGTGGGACCTCCTCCTCAGCAGCCGACGTGAAGAGCTGCGGGGCCTCCTCCTCAGCAGCCGACGTGAAGAGCTGCGGGGCCTCCTCCTCAGCAGCCGACGTGAAGAGCTGCGGGGCCTCCTCCTCAGCAGCCGACGTGGAGGATGTAGGCTTAGCAGTAGACAACAAGGAGGCTACTTCTTTTCTTGCAGTCTTAACCAAAGTCAAAAGTTGAGTGAGGCCTGGGTTTGGCGTGAAACCACTAGTTGTGATTAAATGTTCCATGATGGAATAAGTCTTGAGCTTATAATGGGGATCAGGGTTTTTGGTAGCAGCATTAAGCAGTCTCTCGATCTGTTGGATAGTAACAGTGGTCTCTGTGGCAGCAACGGGCAACGTGAAGGACTGTGGAGCCCCTGCGGTGGCGGCAGCGGGCGACATGAAGGTCTGTGGAGCCCCTGCGGCGGCAGCGGGCGACATGAAGGTCTGTGGAGCCCCTGCGGCAGCAGCGGGCAGCATGAAGGTCTGTGAAGCCCCTGCGGCAGCAGCGGGCAGCATGAAGGTCTGTGAAGCCCCTGCGGCAGCAGCGGGCAGCATGAAGGTCTGTGAAGCCCCTGCGGCAGCAGCGGGCAGCATGAAGGTCTGTGAAGCCCCTGCGGCAGCAGCGGGCAGCATGAAGGTCTGTGAAGCCCCTGCGGCAGCAGCGGGCAGCATGAAGGTCTGTGAAGCCCCTGCGGCAGCAGCGGGCAGCATGAAGGTCTGTGAAGCCCCTGCGGCAGCAGCGGGCAGCATGAAGGTCTGTGAAGCCCCTGCGGCAGCAGCGGGCAGCATGAAGGTCTGTGAAGCCCCTGCGGCAGCAGCGGGCAGCATGAAGGTCTGTGAAGCCCCTGCGGCGGCAGCGGGCAGCATGAAGGTCTGTGAAGCCCCTGCGGCGGCAGCGGGCAGCATGAAGGTCTGTGAAGCCTCAGGAGCAGGGATAGGCGACTCGGACACAGAGACGGTTTGGGTCCCACGGCGACCTCTCTTTCTGCGGCGGCGAGAAGTGAGACAGGTGGGAGGTGGAGGTGCCAAAGCTTCAGCAGGTGGTGGAGGAGTCAAGAGAGCCAGTGAAGTGACCCCCTCAGGCAGGCAGGTGTGAGGAGCGACCGTCTGGACCTCCTCACAGCTGGGCGAACGCAGGTACCTCGCCTCCACATAAGCCTGCCAACGTTCCTGCACCTCTGGTGAATCAGGGCTGTACTGCCCTTCCAGCAGCACCCCCCCTCGCTCCTCCTGCGAGCGAGAGCCGAGCTGAGACCGTCGACGACCCCTCTGTCCTCGGTGGCGTGAGCTTGGAGCAGAGGGGAACCAGTACTCCTCGTCAGTGTCTGGTTCCTCCTCTGAAGGTTCCTCATGAAGCCACTGAGGTGGACAGGAGAAAACGGGCTTTCTAGCCAGGCGGGTTCCCCTGAACAGGCCTTTCCTCTCCTCCTCTCTCTTCCTCCGGGCAGTCTTCTCAGCCTCACGGACAAAAAACTCGAATAAGGTAATCATCTTACCATTGGGTTCAGTTGGCTCAGTCATTCTGTCACGATCCGTTTGGTGTGAACCCAAAAAGCAGGCAAGATGATCGAAGCAGGAGATGTATTTAAAAAATAAAACTTATTTATTTTTAAACAACACAAAAACAAAAGCCGGCGTGGCGGCAAAACTTTCAAACAAAGACTTTAGGCAGGCAGGCAAAAACAGAGGACCGTGATGTCTGTGACCAGAGCTGGAACCAAATATTCAACAACAATGACTGAGCAGGTTGGAAGGGGATCACAGGAGACTAAATGCAGGGCAGAACAGGTGTAAGGAATGAAAGTGATTGCTAAGGCTGAGGGGGTGTGGTGAACTGTTGATTGACAGGAGGGCAGGGCATGAGCTGAAGCAGGCTGAGGAGGAAGTGAAAGAAATGACAGAAACAAAGAAACAAAGTAAAAACAAGAAACATTCACACAAAGAACAGAACACAAATCAGCAGGGCAGAAGAACAAAGAACATAAAGATTAAGTAGGGAGGCATGGTGCAGATGAACTGAAACTAAAAGAGGACTGTGGACAGAAGAATGTGACAGGAGAGACAGGCTGAACTAAATTGGACGATGGACAGAAGGGGCAAGAAATGTGACAGAAGGAAGTCAGGGGCAGAGGAAGGGTGACAGGCATTACTGGGATGAATGGTAAAACTACAGGACTGGGGACAAATGGTAAACTACAGGACTGGGGACAAATGGTAAAACTACAATAACTACAGGACTGGAAAAATAAGACGGAGGAGAGGGTCAGGCTAAAGGGAGCGGGTCAGGCTAAAGGGAGCGGGTCAGGGAGAAGGTCAGGCTAAAGGGAGCGGGTCAGCGGGGCCAAGGGAGAGGGTCAGGCTAAAGGGTCAACGGGGCCGCTGAACGTGACACAAACAAGGTGGTCCCATGAACTGGGCTGAGTGAAGGTGGTACCGGCAGTGGGCAGGTCTTTACCTGGACTGGAACTACTCACTCCTCCCAATCGACTCATGATAGACTCTTTGTCTGGTTCAGTTGAGATTTCCAGAATTTTGGAAGCTGACCAGTTGACAAAGGAAGACACACTGTGGTCCTCATCTCTTCTGATGACCAGGACTAAATATCCACACTATTGAGTGACACCACTACATATGAGACCTTGAAGATGCACCCAACCAGCACAAGGAGAAGACCAGACACCTCCAACAACCTGGAAATTAAAGATAATCGATTGTTCCTTTTACCACAGATTATATCCAGGGGAAGCCGTACTTAAATGAACGTTCCAAAATCCACAAAACAGGAACATCACTCAAACCCATCGTCAGCAGCAACTCAGTGACGTATAATATTTCAAAACATCTTGCTGCTTGTTACGTGCCCTAGGCACGTTTTTATTCATTTCTGCGGGATATTGTGTTAAAAGGTTTTGGGAGGCTGATTGACTTTAGCTGAGTATTTAATTGGATCACGCTATAGGGTTGTTGGTCCGCCTATAAATAGGCTGGGTTGCGGAGATCCAGGCAGATCCAAGCCAAAGAAGCAGGAGAAGCTGAGGAAGCAATAGAAGGAGATTCGGAGCAGAAGGGTTTTTGGTTTCCGTCCCTCCGCCTGCACCTGTCAGTCTGGGTTGCCACTCCCGTAGAAGACGCCTTTTGTGTTGGCAGCTGTGTGCGCTCATTCTGAGCACTGAAGACTGAGGCCTGAGCGACCTGTTTGCCATAGAGTTTTTTTTCCCTCCTAGACCAGATGGACCTTCATTTTTGTTTTTCCCTTCTGAAGCTGGATTCGACCTGATGAAACCGGTTGTTCCTTTTTTTATTTTTTTGTTAACTTAGGCGGGGCCTTTTGAATTTAGTCCAGCACCTACAGAGGCTTCGACGGCTCTAGATTGGGGTTGGCCCGCTGTGGTGCCGTTATATTTTGTTGGACCGGCTCACCAGATCCGTCTTTTGTTTGTTACTTTTGGGGTCTTGTGGACAGGAGGAAGCTGAGGGCTTGAACGTTTTTTTCTTTTTTCTCTTCACAGAGCAGCTGGAGGCAGCGCTACCAGGGCCGCACCGCCAGAGAGATTAAAAATAAAAATATTTTTCTTAACCCTCCTTTTTTGTCTCGTGTCCCTAATATGCTATGTTCCTTGTGGGCGTAACATTGCTATTTTAGCTCCTCTTGTAGGAAACACACCACATCGCATACAGAACTCCGTGGACTTTGAAAACAAAGTTAAAACATTTGAAGATGCCAGGAGAAACTCTTGTATGTTTTGATGTCACTTCACTTTTCACCTGTACACCCACATTAGAGGCAGAATAAACTGTCAGAAACATCTTCAACAAACAAGATCTTAGCAGCAGGACCAAATTCACCCCGGAGCAGATCTGTACCTGCTGGACCTTTGTCTTTCCACAACTTATTTCAAGTTCAACGACAGTTTTTAACAACAGAGACATGGTTGTACCATGGGATGTCCAGTTTCATTGATTGTGGTCAATCTTTACAGGGAGGAAATGGAAATGGAAGCCCTGGACTCTTTCAATGGAACAACACCGAGCCACCGGTTCAGATATGTGGATGACACTTGGGCCAACATCCTTGCAACAGAAGTGGAAGCGTTCAGCACATCACCTCTGTGGACATCAAGTTTACCTGAGAGGATGTCAACGACAACAAGCTGCCTTTTCTGGACTGTTTGGTGAACATGGAAAGAGATGGAAGCCTCAACATTGAAGTTTACAGGAAACACTCGCACAGATCAGCACCTTCTGTTTGACTCTCACCACCCACTGGGACACAAACTTCCTGTCATCAGAACTTTACACCACCGGCCGAACGTTTCCTCACAAAGAAGGAAAAGGAACAGAAACATCAAAGAAGCTCTCCAAACTTTAATATTTTGCACAGTCTGAAAACTTTCTTATAGAATTAAAAGATTATAAAACTTCAATTATTTCCTTCCATCAAACTCAGCTAAATGAAATACTGTATTGTGAAAATGTCATTTCATAATTTGTGTAGTTTTTATTAGAGGTCTTAGATCTTTAAAACTCTCTCACTCTTTACAAACATTTACACCAGATTTGACCTGTTTTCTTAGTCATCATTAATTTTATCCACATTAATCTGAGCCTTTGCAGGAGCGTTTAGGAGCAGTAGGAGATTTGAGCTTCTTATCATTGTGGAGCTGAGTTCTCTAAGCTTGATATTTGCCACTGGAGGTCAAACTCCTTCAGTGAGTCAGGATTAGAGCTGGGCTTCACCTCCACATGGTTTTACACAGAAAATCTAACAGGTCGATGTCTTCCTTCCAGTTCATCAAAGTCTGAACCACCTACAAAGAGTTTGCAAGAGATCACCTTTCCTGTAAAAACAAACAAACAAACAAACAAAAATAAACAGTACATAAATAAGTCTTTATTTAATATTACAGTGTATATAGTAGTATGAAAACATTTATATTTGCTGTATTTCTCACATGTAGAAAACACCCAGATAATGTGTGCAGTGGTTCTCAAGGGAATGAAAAGACATTAAAAAACAAAACCTGAACATGATCAAACATTTAAAAAACAAGATGGTCTAATGCACAAGGACGAAATGTCTCAAGTTTGTAGAAGGAAATTATTTTATTTAGGAGGCATTGTGTTTCTGAAAAGCATAAAGCATATGAAAGTTAAAAACAAAACAAAAAATAAATTAAAAAAGCTGCGAGTTTTGTTCTGATTTTCCTGCAGAAACAGAAATAATTTCCACCACCAGAGGGCAGTGTTTACACAACATGAAAATATAAACGAATGGATTCATAAAAAGAATCTAATGGGGGGAAAAAACATGTTCTAATGATCAGTTAACAACAATTTATTAAGTTTTACTGTAACTAAATCATTTAATGCATTATATTTTATATGAAGTAATTTATGAAGATGAAAGAAAAGTTGTTTTGTTCTCAACCTTGAAGTTTCTGCCGTGATTCTTCCTCCTCTTCCTGCTCCGCCTCCTCCTTTCAAACAGCAGCGTCACTCTGTTCAGTTTCTTGTTCCTCCCCATGAGATCTGAGCTCAGACTGGTTCAGACTGGTTTCATTTATCAGGAAGTGAAACTTCCACACACGCTGAGAGGTGAAATGGCGCAGAAAGGAGTTCAGCTGGACAGAGAAAGTTTCTCTTGTTCCATCTGTCTGGATCTACTGAAGGATCCGGTGACTATTCCCTGTGGACACAGCTACTGCATGAAGTGTATTGAAGACTTCTGGGATGGAGAGGATCAGAAGAAGATCCACAGCTGCCCTCAGTGCAGGAAGACCTTCACACCGAGGCCTGTTCTGGTGAAAAACATCCTGTTAGCAGCTTTAGTGGAGCAGATGAAGACGAGTGGACTCCAAGCTGCTCCTGATGATCACAGCTGTGCTGGACCTGAACATGTGGCCTGTGATGTCTGCACTGGAAGAAAACTAAAAGCCATCAAGTCCTGTTTGACGTGTTTGGTCTCTTACTGTGAGGAGCACGTCCAGCCTCATTATGATGTAGCTCAGTTAAAGAAACATCAGCTGGTGGAGCCCTCCAAGAAGCTCCATGAGAACATCTGCTCTCGTCACGATGAGGTGATGAAGATGTTCTGTCGCACTGATCAGCAGATCATCTGTCATGTCTGCACGGTGGATGAACATAAAGGCCACGACGTCGTCTCAGCTGCAGCTGAAAGGAGAGAGAAGCAGAAGGAGCTCCAGGTGAGGAGAGAGAACATCCAGCAGAGAATCCAGGGCAGAGAGACAGATGTGAAGCTGCTTCAGCAGCAGCTGGAGGACATCAACGTCTCTGCTGATCAAACAGTGGAGGACAGTGAGAAGATCTTCAGTGAGCTGATCCGGCTCGTCCAGAAAAGAAGCTCCGAGGTGAAGCAGCAGATCAGATCCCAGCAGGAAACTGAGGCCAGTCGAGTCGGAGATCTTCAGGAGAAGCTGCAGCAGGAGATCACTGATCTGAAGAGGAAAGATGCTGAGCTGAAGCAGCTCTCACACACAGAGGACCACAACCAGTTTGTCCACAGCTACCAGTCAGTGTCAGCACCCAGTGAGTCTCCACACTCATCCAGCATCAGTGATGCTCCTCTGAGATACTTTGAAGACGTGACAGCAGCTGTGTCCCAGCTCAGAGACAAACTAGAGGACATTCTGAGAGACACGTGGACAAACATGTCACTGAGAGGGACTGAAGGTTTACTGTCAGAACCAGAACCAAAGAGCAGAGCGGACTTCTTCAGATGTTCATGTGACATCACTCTGGATCCAAACACAGCTTACAGACACCTGTTATTATCTGAGGGGAACAGAAAAGTAACATTCATGAAACAAAAACAGATTTATCCTGATCATCCAGAGAGATTCATTTCATGTTCTCAGATTCTGAGTAAGGAGAGTCTGACTGGACGTTGTTACTGGGAGGTGAAGTTGGGAGGAACTGGAATTGTAGCAGTCGCATACAAGGATGTTGATAAAACACAGAGTTTATTTGGACATAATGATAAATCCTGGGCTTTACATTGTGGCAAAAACAATAATGTGTTTTTTCACAACAGCATCAGAACTCCCATCTCAGGTCATGGTGTGTCCAGAGTTGGAGTGTACCTGGATCACAGAGCAGGTGTTCTGTCTTTCTACAGCGTCTCTGAGACCATGACTCTCCTCCACAAAGTCCAGACCTCCTTTACTCAACCACTACATGCTGGAATATGTCTCTGGTACGATTATGGAGACACAGCTGAGATCTGTAAACTAAAATAATTTTGTTTCTTGTTGTGTTGTCTCCACTGCTCAGAGATCAATATGTCCAACAGATTTTTTTGACATTATTGTCCCATCGTCTGTTTTACGTGCAGCTCTGATTTATTCAGGTTGTTGATGCACGAGAAAAATAAAAACTTGGAACAGACCTGAAAAATTACAGAACGAAGAACTTTGATCACATGTAGCCATGTTTTTTTTTTTTACTCCTAAAACAGGTTAGATGATGTTTTTTCAGTAAAATGTCTCTTTTACATGAAAGTGTCGCGTTGGTTCAGAGTTTTTAACTCACAGAAAGATTCATTCGAAGACCAAGAAACAAGAACTGATGTTTGTTGAAGCTGCAATTCCTCAACATTCCACTGCCATTGATCAAAAGCAACACTGTGTGGGTTTGTTTGTTGATTTAAAAAAAGCTTTTGACACAGTTGATCACACTATTCTCCTCGAGAAGTTAAATAAATATGGTATTAGAGGACAGACTTTGAATTAGTATCTAGCTATTTGGAGGACAGAAGGCAGTTTGTACAGATAGACAATACTGATCAAACCTCAACAGAATCACATGTGGAGTCCCACAAGGCTCTATACTAGGACCTAAGCTTTTTATTTTGTATGTAAATGATTTGACAAAGGTGTCTGGTATTCTAAGGTGTGTTCTTTTTGCTGATGATACCACCTTTTTTTTTTGGTAATGATTTGAAACAAATGTTTGAGTCGTTAAAGGAGATCTTAATATTACAAACTTGGTTTAGGTTAAATAAGTTATCATTAAATTTAGATAAGACCAACTATATGTTATTTAGCCAAAAAAAATACATTTTCTATCAAAATTGATGGTGTTGAACTAAGTAGAGTGGATGAGGTGAAGTTTTTGGGTGTAATTGTTGATGAGAGATTGTCGTGGAAACGGCATGTAAATTTTTGTTAAAACTACTAGGCTATCTAAATCTATTGCGTTATTGTATAAACTAAATGACTTGTTAAATGATAGGGCTCTCTATTTGCTATATAACTCAATTTTTGTTCCACATTTAATTTATTGTGTGGAGGTTTGGGGTAAAGTCTATACAACTATAACATTCTATTTTTATTTTACAGGAAAGAGTGGTGAGAATTATTGCTAGAAAGCCTTATCGTCACCCATCGAATGTATTATTTAAACAACTCAAATTATTGACATTTTATGAATTGGTAGATTATAACATTTTGTTAGTAATGCATAGGCTCATAAGAATATGCTACCCTCAAATGTTCAAATGTTTTTCGTAAAGATAGAAAGCTGTTACAGTTTAAAAGGAACTGAAATGTTTGTTAAACCTAGATACTGTATAGGACTAGTTTGAAGGGACGTTTTATTTCGAATAAGGGAGTGGAATTGTGGAATGTGTTGGAAAATGATGTAAACTCTGATGAAATTCAAAAAAAAATTAACAAGTCTAAACTGCTAGCAAAATACTAAAGCTTTAAAGGGGACCACAGATTCAAAATTCACTTTTAAATGTGTTTTTTTTACTCAACTCATTCAAATGTATTTGTTAATAGTTGAGTGTGAAATTTTACTAAATTGATCTGTTCTTCAGGAAGATTATTGTTTAAATTGATTGTTTGAAATTGTTTTTTTTTGTTTTGTTTTTTTTTAAAGGGGCAGACAAAATGAGAAATTTTTCTTCTTTCTGCCACCTTTCATTTTATGTATTTTAATTCTTTCACAAATTTATTAAATGTTTTTTTCATTATCCTTTATGTTGTTGTTTTTTTAATATGTAAAATGAATAAAAAATGTAATTTAAAAAAATTTACACCTTTCATTTACCAACATTTTGATTCTGCTGACAGATGAGATGTGTTTTTATTTAGTCACAGATGTAAATTAAAATGTAAGACATCAGAAAACATGAGACAAACTGATTCAAACAGAGACACATTTTATGATCTACTTGATAATAAACCCTTTCGACATTTCTAGAACAGGAGAATCAAGATTTGCGTATTTTGTAAAGGATGTTCACTGTTTTCACTTGAATGCAGCGTCACTTGAACGCAGCGTCAGTGGAACAAGCTGTGACTCGTGAAAACAAAGAGATTGATGTTTAAATCTCTTGGACTTGTTTTAAAGGTGGAAACTGGAGCAAACTCAAGAGGACTCTGTCATCCTTTAAAACACGAGTGGACGAACTTCAAACACTCATTTCTGATTTTTATTGGGACAAGAAATGTTCCAGTTGTTTCATCAAATCTGAAAAGTGCTGTCAATTATTTCAAAGTTAAATATTCAAAGTAAAAGAGCAGAATGTGTTGTTAATATTACACTTTTATGATTGTGTTCCTAACATGATGCTTCAGATCAAATAAAACATTTTTCTCCAACATCCACTGTGACCTTTTTATTTTTATCACTTGGACAATTGCTCTCCCAGAGTTTGATCAAATAATGTGATTTACCGTATTCGTCGGCGTATAAGTCGCACCGGAGTATAAGTCGCACGGTACTTTTTGACTTTCTATCCCTGTTAGAAGATGATAAATAATTAGAACCAAATGTATCATTTTATTGTGTAAAGAAACATCAGAGTGTCAGTAATGAATGAATCTTTGTTTAGTTTTGGATGTGACTCCAGTCTGATGACTCACTTCATCCCTCTTTTCTTGTTTTGTTAGAAAGTTGTCGGAGTCTCGGTAGATCAGTTTTTCCTGCAGGCTGAAAAAGAAAACATGAAAAGTGATGAACGACACAGCTACCGTTTTTTCCGGCCTATAAGTGGCAGTTTTTTTTCTTCCTAATTTGCATGTCTTGCGACTTATGCGGCGAAGCGACATATTTATGGATTTTTTCCCCATATTTTTAGACCAATTTTTGGCTGAGATATGACAGTTTCAGTCCAGAGGACCAGACTTAGCTTTTTTAGAAACTTCTCTCATAAATTTGGACGGAAAAAGCGTGTAAAAATAACAGTTATTTCATCAATGGAGAATCACTCCTTATTACAGCATTTCAAAATCGTTGATCTCAAGTATTTTTGAATCATTATTGTTTATCACAATCAGTAGTCAAACATAAAATCGTTTAGTTTAAAACTTTACATTTTGATGAATTTTATTTGTATTCAAGTTTGTTAAATGAAGTAAATGTTTAAGAACCATTTAAACATTTTAATCTAGGCTCTGTCTTCTTCATTTTCCTACTTTTACTATAAAAATATTTGAAATGCATCAGTACTGTAATAACCAGTCTAAGGTTGCAATGTCATTTGGGTGGACCACCACCATGATGACTTCTGGACATTCCATGCCTCCTGCTGATCCAGTGCTTGGTATCCTTTCTGATGACGTCAGGACTTCCTTCATCCTGGTTCTTCCTCGAGATATAAGTATTCACTGGGAATATTCCACCATCCTCATTCCAAGGTGCCAACTGGTGGCACCTACCCCTGGATACCTTCACTTTGACACCTGCTTGGATCGCGAAGGTGTCAACTACCTGTTTGCTTCGCTTACAGGACCTTTGGTTTCACTTTGGATCTATTGCTCTGCCTGCTGGATCGTTGTTTTCCCTCAGTGCTACTAAGGATGGCACAAAACGTTTGACTGGTTGGAACCTCTCCAAAGACTAAGCATTCTCTTTGGAATATAATTCCTTTTCTTCATTGACCCAGGAGGGCGTCATCGGACACCTCTTAACTTTGTTCTTCAAGACTTAGTCCACGGTGATTACCATAGTGTCAAGGCTGACCCCATCGAAGTTTCTTCTGATGGCTCATGGATTTGGTTTATAGTGACTCGAAGGCCATCTGGACTGGCCTCGAGTCCCTAGTGGGGGAATATGTAGCATGAAGCTGCACTGCTCTAATTATGACCCTTGACCCTTATTCATCTTTCAGACTCACCATGAATCAAGTGCTTTAAAATTATGACTTCAATAATGTCTGATGTTTTTCTACACATTTCTCGTCAGGGACACAGAGTCAGCTACAGTCTGACAAATGTTTATCTTATTCTTCCTCTGTTTCTAAGAAAGAAAAACAAATCATTAATGGTTTGTTTAATTTGATTAACAAATGTGAACATGAATAATTTTGGTTTTTGTTCTCAATCATTATAAGGAAATCATGTAAAATATTACAATGTGGATAACATATTTCTCTGTTCTGTTTTAAGAAAGTGATTATTCCTTCAGAGACACCTGTCGTGAACAGTCTTTGAGCTGAAGCTGTTTTCTTCAGAGGGGAGTCACAATGTTCCTTAAGTAGTCTAAACAATATCCTCAGAGCTGTTGTTTTGCACAAAAATCCTTTGTGTAAAAAGCAGTTCGCCTTGGACCCCCGAACCGGAAGATGGTTTGTCTGTGGACCACATCCGAGAGGTCACACCAAGGTCCACTCGTTCAACTCCTGAGCAGATAAAAATGTTGCTCAGCTACAATTGTTAGAAGTAAATAACTGCAGAAGATGAAGTCTTTTTTCCACTGCAAGACTCACGTTCTTGGCTTGAAGTCCAAACACACAGGAGGTACCGATGAACAGTGCACCTTCTCATCAGCGGTTGCCCTCAGACCAATGAAGCTGTTACAGTGATGGTCAGCTACTTTGGGCAGTTCCCGGCGAGTCCTCTTCATGGTGTCTCTGGTCTGATCCACCAGAGAACCCCAGAAAGACGAGTGACCTGGTGCCTTCAAGATGACCCGGTAAGGAGCAGAACCTAGTGACATGTTGATGCCTTGGTCTGGTTATGCTATTTTAAGCTGATGCAACTTGGTAAATCATTTCCTGGTTTGCAGTGATGATAAATGACTTTATCTGATCAGATTAAACAACTTCTTTCAACCAAAAATGCAAAGTAACTATTTGTTAAAATAGCCAAACTTCGTCTAAATTCATGAGCGTATAAAACTGAAATAATTCCTGCTCCTAGAATCAGCTTTGCCTTAGATAATAGAATTAAGCCTGGATTGATTCATTGTTATTGTTTGTTTAATATTGTTGTTGATTTTAGTTATTATTTTTGTAATAAATTATGAATAAAAGTGAATACAGGTAGTCCCCGACTTACGAGCGAGTTCCGTTCCTGCGAGTTGCTCGTAACACGAAAATTCGTAAGTTGGAACACGAAGCACGTGTTCTCGTAAGTCCGGATTTTTGCTCGTAAGTTGGAACATTTATGCTAGCGCTACTACGAACACTCGTTTTTCATCAAAAACATTCATATTAGTTCATAAACATGGTCGGAAACGTGTTTCCAAACGGTTAGCTAACACACTTTCATCTAAAAACACAAAAAAGTGCTGTATTTTTTTAAAATTTACTTCTCGTTCGCCAGCTCGTAAGTCCGGACGCTCGTAGGTCAGAGCGCTCGTAAGTCGGGGACTACCTGTATATCATAAAAATATTTTGGTTACATAAACCGCAATTAGATGTACAGTACTGGACGACTGTTTATACTGTATGTATTTTCCAAGTAAACAACAACAGATTATCTTTTTGTTTTCTAGGATTATAATTTAAATAGTTGTATAAGCTCAAAGTAGCCTTTTAATACTTTTTTAAAAACATAACTAGAAAAAAAATCGTGTAAAATCATAGGGTTGGTCCTCGGGGTCAGGTTTAAGGTTAGGTTGAGGAAAACGGTTGCATAAGCTGAAAAAAACTAAAACGCTACACTTCCGGGTTTACGGAAACACGCTGCCTACTCACAGCGATAACAACGCTGATAACGTTCTGTTAAACATGCTAGGAGGTAGATTGTGACCTATTCGCCGCTACAAATGGGGATGATAACAGTTGATAACGCCCGTTGTATGGACTGACAACATGTTTGGTCTGTTCTTAGCAAAATGGCCTTTGGGTAATTAGTCCGTTGCTACAGTACTCAGCAGGTCAAAAAGTGTACTGCATCAGCAATTTAACACCTTAGCTAAGTTAATTGGTAAAAAGTTTTTTTTTCAGAATGCATTGCAGCGTAAACCAGCGCCATGGCGACGTCGGTGTGACAATATTGTATTTAAATGTAAAAATGTAGAGAAAATGAATAATGAGTAAATGAATATTTTCTCCATAAAATTGTAAGTTGTTTTAGTCAGTACAGCTACTAATAAAAAATGAAATGTGTGTTTTGTCATTATTCAGTGTTCGCATATAACGGCAATGAGAGGGGATCGATTTTGCAACCTTGAGGTTCTTAATCGGCTGCTCTGCCACTGCCCCATTTGGGCAGATTCAGCTAAATGTGTAAAATTTGTGTTGATATGGGCACAAGCGGCGTTCGAAGCCGTTTTGATGTGTTGTGCGCGAAGGTAACATGACTGAAAATAAACAATATATTAAAGAGAAAAGGCCACGTGATGCAACCCTGCATCACGGGGAGACAGCGCCAGGGATCCCTGGCCGCGTGCAGCGCTGAGCATGCCTGAAACGTTCGTCAGCTGCCATTTATGCAGCGCTCACCTCTATTCCGGATGTGTACGTGACTCCAACCTCCTCATGGAGGCCAACGGTCTAATGGTGAATCCAGACAGCTCCCCACCCCCGCCGCCACAATTTCACGTTCTGGTTTGAACACCACTGGGTCCAGTGCGTCCACTTGCGTGCGTGTCGAGCTTTTTTGCCATTGATAAGGCGTTCGGTCTGGATGTACCATAACAGCTGACGGTGGAGTCATCCGGAGACAAGCACGGGCAGCCACACAGGCAATTTCAGCACACACACAGCCAACGCTGTCTCAGCAAGATATTGGGTTTCAGCTGTATTTATGGGCCTTCGTGACCAAGTACAACTCGATCACGGTTTCCACTCACGGTTCCAATCTGGCTTTTTATTAAATACAGCCTGAATTAGTAGAAAGCCTGAATCCTTTTGCACGTCTTATTTTCCTATTTTTGTTCATTTTCAGTCTGTTTTAGCTCTGAAAGAAGAAATGCATGATGGGAAATCAAACGGCTGCATGACGTCATCATACACTCTTCTGCTGAGAGGCAATGTGTGGAGCATAAACTCGGCGAGTGTTTTACATCCAGTGTGGACAATTTGTACTCATTCTGCACCACAGATATATTCATATAACTGTAGCTGTAATGGAAAGTGCTATATGCTGCATATAGTGATGCTCTGTGAACTACTGTAAGTAGAATCATGGGTAATGCCCAGTATGTCCAGGAGGGGGCGCACACGGCCATGTTCTCCATTCTACATACAGTTGTTGTTTTTTAAATTAAAGGGGACCACACATGCAAAATTCACTTCTTTTTTTTTACTCTTTGGGCTATCCAGACCCTTTTCAATCAATTTTATACACAAAATAATGCTTAGATAATTAAATATCCCCTTTCTAATTCTGCCAAATTTCACTTCCGTTCAAAACAGGCTGTTTATGATAATGAGCTCGGAAGTGCACGCCCTTCTAAAATCTATTTACATAAACTCCGCCCTCCAAAGGGTCACGTTAGCATTTAACTCTAGAAATGGCTACCGCTAGCAGCTTTGTCGTACAGCCGTATATATTTGACCCTGAGTCAGACCCAGAGGCTGAAGACGATGATCAACCTGCACAACCATTAAGGATGCAGCAAGCGTTGTCTGAATGGTAATTCATGTTTAGACTAAAAACTCATGTTATCAACATTGCAAAACGAAATTACTGTAATGCTATTTGTGTGACACTATTATTTTATTTGCAACGTTATATTGGCCATCTAACAATACAGTTGCTTATAAATTGACAATGAGGTACTTTATGTGTTGTTACATTTAATTGTTTTTGTAATATTACTTTTGATTATCTCTAAAATAATTTAATTTTCCTTTTAAATTTATCATTTATGTTAAAAAATAAATGTATACTTGTTATCTAATGTGTTTTTGTATTTGTTATGACATAAGTTATTTTAAATATCACATTTAACATTATACTGGATAGCAAAAAGTCATATTTGTTATTGAAAATGCCATTTTTTTCTATCAAATTTATTATATTTCTTTAAAAAATTATTTATCAAAGAAACTTATTTTTCTCATCAAATAAACTTACAATACTTACATCACCTTTATTATATCTAGGTGTTTTTGTGGTAAATGTGGGACCATGCCAACTGAAGTTGAAAATGTATGCTGTCAGGAGATTAACCAGGTAATGTTGATACAAAATTTATATAATTTAATGACCATTAAGTACAATAACAACACAATAGTTCTAACATACTGAAATTATGATATTCAATACAGGTTACACGGCGACTGCAGCAGTTGGATGAACCACCTCCGTGCATCACTCTTCATCCTGGTTTAGACCCTGTGTGCCTGAATGTCTATTCTCTACAAAATGCCTTCAACGTATGGAGAGCAGATTATGGGGGCTTAAATGTAACAGGAATAGAAAAGTAAGTTTTATGACATTGCATTTCTTATAAAAACATTGATGTTGTATTTAATGAGGCAAATCCCGTTGAAGTAATTACATTACAGTATTTTCAAGTTTCAATAGTGCCTCTAGGGCAACATTTTTTACTTTTTTCTACACAACAAAGATTTCAATCTTTCTCAATTTTTATGGGCATAGAACAATTATTGTCTAGCATAATAGTATTCTAAAATGCAACAAATAAAACACCACATTTTTCCAAAATACACTTTTTATTACACAAAATAATTTTTTTCTTTCAGTCGTTATAGGTTTATGGCATACAGAAGCTTTGTCAGCTGGTGTTGGGGATACAGTATTTGGGATTCAGGATCAGAGTTGTCATTCCCTCGTGTGTGGTCCTGCGGATTCGCCTTGAGTTTCCAGACCGCCAAGGAGAGTATGTTGGCTTCCGCCTGCCTCCGATCGACTGAAACGTGACACGAACTTACTGATCACCTCTTCCTTTTCTGGATGTTCATACTCAGCAGACAGTTCTGGAGGGACTTGTATTTTGAGCATCTCCACACGATATGGTTCTGGGTTTTCAAAGACTGGTCCCATAATCAGAAACAGCAAGTCATCAACATAACCTGTGTATAAAGAAAACAGTCAGTTCACTCATGTTGTACATACTTTGTGTCATTTAAAAAAATATATATTTTTCATAAAAAGTGTCCAAGTTCTAAAATAAAAATATTTTTATACCCTTACCAAACGTTGCTTCTGTTTTTATGGGCTTTACTCTGCACTCGCCCTTCTTGGACTTGGGGAAATGTCTCCGATAACGCGGATCACCTGAGGATGTTGTTGCCTGCTCTCGTCCTGCATTTTCATTGAAATGAAGCGCTGCCAGGTAGAGTCTGTATAAGAACAAAATTAACAAAAATGTGACAAAATATATTCAGAGTAAAATATTAAAAAATAAAAATATTTACCTGCAAAGCATTCCAAGGAAATGGTAGACCACATTTTTAGGAGCAAATCTCAAGATCACGCTGTGAAAAGATTCCAATGCAGATGTCTGGTGGTGTGGGCTGAGTTTGGCAACATCCTTTAGGACCCTTTTTGTACTGACCAGTTTCTCCAGCTGGTAAAATGTAGGAGTTGCTGAAAAAAACAATAGCAGTACTGTGATAAAATTTAATTCAAAATTTTACATTTTCAGTTTTTTTGATAAAGATACCTGCTTTGAGCCATTTTTTCTTGTCTTTGCTTTTTCGAACTGGATGAAGACAGGTGGGGAACTCAGGGTCCTCGTGTACATGGACATCCCGAACATGGTTTAGAATTGATGTCCATTTCGCCACCCTCTCTGGTCCGGTTTGGGATGTTGCTGCAGTCCAGTATATGTGATTTTTAATGGCTGGTAACCACTTCTTCAGTTCCTCGAATTTTTTTTTCTTACTTATCTTGTCTAGCTTCTTCGAAATTCCTATATAAGAAAATACAATTTTATCTAGATCTCTTCATCTACAATTTTTATTTTCAGTTTTTTTTTTTTTTATTATTAAACAGTTTACACAATGTATATGTATTGTTATCAAAACAATGGTACCTTTCTCCATGTGCCAGACATCGTAAAACTGATTGATTTGGCTTTCCCTGAGAAATTTCTGAATCTGTGGATGTCTGTCAGTGACTATGCAGTCAATAGTCAATTTGTGCTCTTCCAATAGTGCAAGGCTTCTCTTCAGACCCTCCTTCTCCATATTAGTGCTGCCACCAACTTCATTGCTCTGAAAGAACACCAGTATGTTAAAAAGCATTACCACATGCTAGTCCATGCATTTTAAATCTCCCTACAGAGACATTAATTTGTACTCACCTGAACTAATTGAATATCGATGACGGTGTTGGTTCTCATGTTCATCATTGTATAGCTTCCAAACTTTGCAGAATGACCTAAAAGTATACAAATGGAGTTAAACTGTTAGAACACTTCATGACATATTAAGCTGCACTATGTAACTTTGTAGTGCAGTCTGTAACTTTTCTAACATATTTCTTCACTCTGTCACCATCTACTGACAGACTGGTGTTAGACAAAGTAATCTCTGAAAAAAACTATAGTCCCCTTGCTTCTCTATCAGCATTTATAAAAACACAGAGTGAACCGCCGTTAACCAGCAAATGAAAACAGAGATTGAATTTTAATTTCAGCAGAGCAAGGGGGCAGAGCCATATATGGCTCGGAGGGGGAGGGATCAGAATGCTTTGCCTGTTGAAAATATTTTCAAGTTCTGTGCTCTACAGTAAGTTACACATCCATCCATCCATCCATTTTCTTCCGCTTATCCGGGGTCGGGTCGCGGGGGTAGCAGCCTAAGTAGGGAGGCCCAGACTTCCCTCTCTCCAGCCACTTGGAGCAGCTCCTCTGGGGGAATCCCAAGGCGTTCCCAGGCCAGCCGAGAAACATAGTCCCTCCAGCGTATCCTGGGTCTTCCTCTGGGTCTCCTCCCGGTGGGACATGCCCGGAACACCTCACCAGGGAGGCGTCCAGGAGGCATCCTAACCAGATGCCCGAGCCACCTCAACTGGCTCCTCTCGATGTGGAGAAGCAGCGGCTCTACTCCGAGTCCCTCCCGGATGACTGAGCTTCTCACCCTATCTCTAAGGGAGAGTCCAGACACCCTGCGGAGAAAACTCATGCGGCTGAAAGTTACACATAGCACCTTTAATTAGTATATAACTAACCTGGAGAGTCTGCTCTCATGTCACCACCAAGGATGACATTTTCCTTGCTGAGGTGGAGCAGCATGTCATTCTGGGATGCCTTCCATTTGCTGATAATAGCAGGTTCTATATAAGTTCTTGCGTGTCGACGAAAAGTTTCGTAAACAAAGAGTTGTAGGTGCAAAGCCCTGAAGACCTGATGGCACACACACACAAAAAAAATCATTCAATTTTATAAACTGACACAAGATTATATTTAAATTCTGATTAGATTTCAAACGTATGAAAATTTGAAATACCTTTTGTATTGTTATAAATGATGCTCCAGAGAGATATACTGCAGCTGAGAGTTGAAGATTTCCTGCTGGAGTGCTACGTAGTAGTGGCTGGCTGTTCCAGGTCCTACTGTACTTACAGTAGGGGCAGTTCTGCACCACGGAGATGAATGTGCCGCGTTGTCGCTTGTTAACGGTACACGTGCGCTTGCACACAGGACACGCCTTGAACAACTCTAAAATGTTGTTCTCATACACAATATATTTTTTCTCATTGTGTATTGTAGTCGGTGTGATGTTTCTGAAAATAAAAATTTAAAAGACATTTACATTTGAATTGATATACGTTACAGTGTTTCCCCTAGTTAACTTGCCATGGCGGGGTGCTCATCTCATCCATAATTTTTGTTGATGGGGAGGGATGGAGACATGTCTGAGCGAAGCTTGTACCAACAGTTTTTGAGCAGTGGTAGGGAGCTTTCAGCATGAGGGAAGAGGCCCCTTTAGCTCTTTAGCTAGAAAGCCTGTATTTTGTGCAGCTTAGTGCTATGTCAGTGCCGGGTGGGGGTGCACGTTCGGCTTGGTAGGCGGGGTGCTCTGTTCTGTTGGCGTGGTGGGGCACCCTGCTTGGATAATGGTAGGGGAAACACTGTGTTATATGAAAATCAATAAATAGATAATCATTTACTCACGACATGTCTGCAGATGTGGATAAATCAGTGATAGATTCATCAGCATCATAAGTTGGGTCCAGCTCTTCAGGAATGAACATTGAGCTAGTGCCCTCAAGTTCCATTTCCATGTGCTCTTCCATACCAGTTGTCTTTATGGGAGTAGATGTGACGACAGTGTGATGTGCAGAGAAGGGGATTTTTGACATGCCAACACAAGCGTCACTGGTGCTCACTGTAGCGTTGACACCTGGTGAGATATACAAAATGCCAAAAACTCACCCTCTAAGAAGCGGGCTAAAATAGTTGTTCTATTTAAAAAGGTATGATGATAAACACTAATGTGTGTCTTATATACGCTTTACTTGTGCACAGTATGTTGAGCTGAATGTTTATATGTGTTGAATATTGTTATACAAATTTAATTTTATGAGTAACATGCAATTTGATATTTAGTCAAATAAAGTCAAAGCTACACACCTTTAGATCTGTAGTTGGGCTGAAGAGTTCTCTGAGATAGTTGTGTACCCACAGTTCGTTGTTGTATTTGCTCATTCTCTGTTTGGCAAGCAGCGTCTCTTCTTGTAGATGTTTGAGCCTGTAAGATAACAGACAGATAAATGAAAATGTTATGTTTAATGAAAGATGTTATATAACGTAACAATTATATCTAAATTGAAAGAAATACTAATTATATCACAGCCGGACTAAAGATTTTGACAATATATTTCTGCCAAGAGAACATGTCAACACAACCTAGAAGTGATTACTAATTGTTTTGAGCTTGGCCCACTATACTGCCAGATGAGACACTGTCTCCTGCAGCACATTCTGCTTTTTATATATTTATTAGTGAGCATTGAGGTGAACTACAACACTTGGATATTATGCAATGTACTGAAAACATAAATAAGATTTATATGCATGCTCTACATAGCTGCTGATGTTATGGAGAAAATATTTGAAGAGGACAGTGATAATTAGAATATTTGTCACTCAGAAGACTTTTTATGGTTTTGATAAACAGGATCTTGTGACCATCAGTAGAAAATATTAGGTCTCAAAGTGTTACAACTACCAGCTTTGTAAAGACAATCGTTCAGATTAAGATGAAAACACACTCTATAGGGCTGCAACTAACGATTATTTCTGTACTCTGTTTCCTCCACACATCCTCGGTCTGTTCAAGCCACACACAGCGAGCTGCAGGTTTTTTTTTTTCTTTCAAACTTTATTCAATCAGCCAGCTTTAAAAACGTTCTACCGGTGAATAAAACTGCTCCGCGGCGCAGTGAAAGAAGCATAATCGCGCGACACAACGAATCGATGATGAAATTAGTTGCCAACGCTTTTAATTGTAAAATTTGATCGATTCGTTGTTGCAGCCCCACGACACACACACACACACGGTACACAGGATTAGCATTAGCTGTTGCTCCGCGTTAGCATTTCATAAACAACAAATCATGTTCATGCAGAACGGCACTTCTTGCTTCTTGCAGTGAACAGGTTGAACATTAAATCTCAGTTAACACAAGCTAATCATAAACAATCAGCCTGCGCTAAATCGTGTTCAAGCCGTGAACACAAACAGTTAGCACAGGCTGTAGCTAAACTATCGAGGTGCATAAGAACACGTCTTCACACCGAATGCTAATATTTAAAAGAGATCGGTCTGTTCTGTACTTACACTAGCGTCATCTGCAGAACTTTGACGAATAGATGGAACAGCACCTTCCTTAAGCTGAAGTTTTTGTGCAAATCCGGCCTGGTACTGTTGGTAGTTGAGAAATGAGTCTGTTGTGAAATGAGCTGCACAAACTACAACTTTCTTCGGTAATGTCGCCGGGACATTGCCATTAAAAATAAAATTAAGCCATGCATCTCTGCTCTCTGAGACTGGAAGAGTGTGTATCGACACATGTTGTGTAATGCAGCCAACAACGCAACATCGAACTTTCGGAGCCATTGTGCTGAGATGAACTCTTCTTCTTCTATTCTATCATGGCGGATCGCAAGCTGAGATGAACTCTTCTTTCTTCTTCTCCATTTGATTTATGGCGGATCGCAAACAACTGTTAGGTGCATACCGCCACCTACTGTGCAGGCTGAGATGAACTCAGGAACCGCGTGGGTGGAGCATCACCAGGGGTTGCTAGGTTACGGGGGCGGGACAAAGGTTGGAATGGGTTGTGGCTGTGGGTTGTGGCTGCGGTTTGTGACGTAACAAACCGCAGGAAGTGCAATCGGCCCGTTTTTATCTAAGATAAATAAATCTACTTATAGTAAATAAACCACTGGGTGCATTTTTTTGGCCTTAGGACTGTTTTTTTATGAAGTAAATACCCAAATTTGAGTAAAAAAACATTAAAAAGTGAATTTTGCATGTGTGGTCCCCTTTAAATGGTCACAAGGTAGTGCTCAGAAATATACGGTACATGAAGTTTAGACAATTGTTGTTAAAACAAACGAAAAAATCTGTAAAATCGGTTTCTCATGCAAGCATTGGCCGATTTCCCAAAATTAAGGAAATCGGGGCCGATAAATTGGCCGGCCGATTTATCGGTGCGCCCCTAGGAACAACCGCACAACATAGATAATTATTTTATTTCTGTAATGCCCATGTGACGTGTTCAGCTGCAACAAAGGGAGACTCAGTCCTCTGCACTTCTGGTTATTACTGATGTATGAAAGCTTTGGAATTTTCTTATTCCACCCAAACAACACAGTTACAAACTACAGAGTGTGAGATCTGAGGGTTGAATTTTATAAAAATCTTATTTTTGCTATAAATATTATTTTATCTGTCATTGGTATCTTCTTCTTTCTTCTTCTTTCGGCTTTTCCCTTTTCAGATCCTCGTCCACCTCACTCTGTCCTCTGCATCCTCTGTCCTCACTCCAGCTACCTTCATGTCCTCTCTAACTGCATCCATATATCTCCTCTTTGTCTTTTTCCTGGCAGCTGCATTTCTAACATCCTTCTACCAATATACCCACTGTCCCTCCTCTGGACATGTCCAAACCATCTCAGTCTGGCCTCCCTAACTTTATCTCCCAGTTGTTCAACATGTGCTGTACCTCTGATGATCTCATTCCTGATCTTATCCATCCTTGTCACTCCTAAGGAGAACCTCAGCATCTTCATTTCTGCCACTTCCAGTTCTTTCTCCTGTCTTTTTGTCAATGACACTGTCTCCAGACCATACAACATAGCTGGTCTCACCACTGTCTTGTAAACTTTTCCTTTGACCTTTGCTGACACCTTTTTGTCACAAATCACTCCTGAAACTTTTCTCCATCCACTCCATCCTGCCTGGACTCTCTTTTTCACCTCTTTACCACATTCCCCATTTTCCTGGACAGTGGACCCCAAGTACTTGAAGTCCTGCACCTTTGTGACCTCTGCTCCTTGTAGCCTCACTGTTCCACTGGCCTCCCTCTCATTCACACACATGTACTCTGTCTTACTACGGCTGACTTTCATTCCTCTTCTTTCAAGTGAATACCTCCACCTCTCCAAGTTCTCTTCCACCTGTTCCCTGTTCTCACCACAGATCACAATGTCATCTGCAAACATCATAGTCCATGGGGATTCCTGCCTGACCTCATCTGTTAGTCGGTCCATCACCAGAGCAAACAAGAAGGGGCTCAGAGCCGATCCTTGATGCAATCCCACCTCCACCTTGAAGCTATGTCCTGCTGTCCTCATACATGTCCTGTACCAGTCTAACATACTTTTCTGCCACTCCAGATTTCCTCATGCAATACCACACCTCCTCTCTTGGCACCCTGTCATATGCTTTTTCTAAATCCACAAACACACAATGGAGTTCTTTCTGACCCTCTCTGTACTTCTCTATCAACATCCTCAAAGCAAAGATGGCATCTGTGGTGCTCTTTCTTGGCATGAAACCATACTGCTGCTCACAGATAGTCACCTCTTGTCTAAGTCTTGCTTCCACAACTCTCTCCCAGATCTTCATCGTGTGGCTCATCAACTTAATTCCCCTGTAGTTGCTACAACTCTGTACATCACCCTTGTTCTTAAAAATGGGAACCAGCACACTTCTTCTCCATTCTTCAGGCATTTTCTCACCCTCAAATATTCCATTAAATATTTGAGTCAAAAACCTCACTGCCATCTCTCCAAGACATTTCCAAACCTCCACTGGTATGTCATCAGGTCCTACTGCCTTCCCCTTCTTCATTCTTTTCAGAGCTTTCCGGACTTCACCCTCACTAATCTTTCCCACTTCCTGGTCCACAGTTTCTATGACCTCCACTCTTCTTTCTCTTTCATTCTCTTCATTCATTAGCTCCTCAAAGTAATCCTTCCATCTTCCCATCACACTCTCCTCACTTGTTAGAACATTCCCATTCCCATCTTTAATAAGCCTAACCTGTTGCACATCCTTTCCAGCCTGATCCCTCTGCCTTGCCAATCGGTACAAGTCCTTCTCGCCCTCTTTAGTGTCCAGTCTCCTATACAACTCATTGTACGCCCTCTGCTTTGCCTTAGCTACCGTATTCGCCGTTGTAAAATATGCACCGGTGTTTAATACGCTTTGTCCAATTATTAACAATAAACAAGAAAAAATCCTACATAATACGCTTCGGTGTTTAATACGCGTCATCGCCACGCGACGCGTCAGTGCCTCATTTGCCCTGATTAAGATGGCGGCGACAGAAGCAAGCGAGTACGAAGAACTTCACAAGGAAACACGGTAAAAACAATTATTTCTTTGCGAGAAAAAATATATTTCTTAGCTGACTTTATAGCAGACGTGCTCCTGAGCTTAACGAAATGTTCAAATCAGCTGGATAAAAAAAAAAAAGTTTGCCGAATTTTAGGCAGGCGGTTCGGACCGGACGCTTTGTTTCTTTAAATTTAGCTAAATAAACGCTTAAAAAATATATTTCTTAGCTGACTTTATAGAAGACGTGCTCCTGAGCTTAACGAAATGTTCAAATCAGCTGGATTAAAAAAAAAGTTTGCCGAATTTTAGGCAGGCGGTTCGGACCGGACGCTTTGTTTCTTTAAATTTAGCTAAATAAACGCTTAAAAAATATATTTCTTAGCTGACTTTATAGAAGACGTGCTCCTGAGCTTAACGAAATGTTCAAATCAGCTGGATTTAAAAAAAAAAGTTTGCCGAATTTTAGGCAGGCGGTTCGGACCGGACGCTTTGTTTCTTTAAATTTAGCTAAATAAACGCTTAAAAAAATATATTTCTTACCTGACTTTATAGCAGACAGTCCCCTGAGCTCAACCAAATGTGAAATCAGCTGGATTTAAAAATCTGCGGTGTGGTTTATGAGTTACGGTATCTTGCTAACAAAAACAGCTACATCCATAGCAAGGGGCGGGCAGCGACAGAGTCAGTCCGACCAGAGGAGGCTTTTTTCGGACACATGAGCTAGAAACGTCTGGAAGTGGCCCTCTTCCTCTTCGCTCTCTGAGTCCTCTGCTGCTGCCCATAGCGGCCGAAACTGGTACTGCACCATTTTTGCCCAAAATGTAAAACGGCGAATCAGAGCGAAAAATGGGTCTAAAAATATGGGAAAAAATCCATAGATGATACGCTTCTGTGTTTAATACGCAGGACATTCAAATGATTAAAAAAAATGCGTATTATACACCGGTTTTTACGGTACTTCCTTCTTAGCTCTATGTCCCATCTCCTTATATTCCTGTCTCCTCTCTTCAGTCCTCTCACTGTCATAGTTCTTCTTGGCTATTCTCTTTCTTTGAATGACGTCCTGCACTTCACTATTCCACCACCAAGTTTCCTTCTTATCCATTCTCTGTCCAGATGACACACCAAACCTTCCTACCTGTCTCTCTAATTACTGTTGCTGTAGTAGCCCAGTCACTTGGAAGCTCTTTTTTTTTACCACCCAGAGCCTTTAACAGCTCGTCTCTGAATTTCTCACAACATTCTTCCTTCTTTAGTTTTCACCATTTGGTCTTCTTCTCTGATTTTACTCCTTTTCTCTTCTTCACAACAACAGTCATTCTTCACACAACCATCCAATGCTGTCTGGCCAAGCTCTCCCCTGCCACAACCTTAGAGTCTCCAATCTCCCTCAGGTTTCCTCTTCTACACAGAATGTAGTCGACCTGTGTACTCCTTCCTCCACTCTCAGTGTTTCCCCTACATAACCTGCCATGGCGGGGTGGGGACGGACGGACAGAGACACGTCCTGAGCTGCGCAGACGTTGTTGCGGTTTCTTGGGCTTGTTTTGAAAGTATCTTCGCTTGTTTGGGCTTGTTATTATTTGTTCTTTATTATTTGTCTAGAGCAGGGGTCTGCAACCTTTTCGATCCAAAGAGCCATTTCTGCTCCTTTGTTCACTAAATTAAACGTGACCGGAGCCACAACACCTGCTGCAACTGGGATTTTCAACTGGTGGCCCACGGACCACTTTAAGTTTGTTGGAGGACGTTTTTCTGGCCAGCAGGAGTGACTTTATAAAACTTAACATTTCTAATGATTTTTAACATTTACTGATATTTTTACATTTTAAGATAAAATAAAAGACAAGATTCTTGTAAAGAAGGAAAAATTAATATAGTTTTGCCCAGTTTCTAAAAACTAAAACGATAAACTATGCAGGCCTATGTGATTTATTTTTTTAACTGTAGAAAAATTAGGTATCCTACTTAAAAGAAATAAAGCATAAAGTGAAAGTATTTTTTACTCCTTGTAATGTAGGAAAACTTCTAAAACTAACCCTTCCAGTTGTTATAAGAACCAATAAAATTAAGTTTTATGTCAGTTTTGGTCAAAGCTTGAAAGAGCCGCTGCAGAGGGACCAAAGAGCCGCATGTAGCTCCAGAGCCGCAGGTTGCAGACCCCTGGTCTAGAGTGACAAGACCACGTTAAAATGAGCTCCAATAAGTGGAGGAAATATGGGAAAAAAATAATAAAGAATGGGAGAAAGAGCACACACTTAAAGCATGATTCAGGATAGAGATTAAAGAAAGTTTTTTGTTGACTTAGCTTACTATGAGTTTGCTGTTTAAATTTTATTTTATTTTTTAATTTGTACGCATCCTTTATGATTGTCTGTTGTTGTCGTTGTCCATTGTTGTCATCACTCTTAGTTTAAAATTCAGGTCTCTGGTAAATGAGTCCCAGAGGCTTAATGGGAATAATTTGTATAAATATGCCAAATGTATTTGTATTTTTTAGAGTGGATATGTTCTTCAAAGTCTTTAGCATAATTTTGCTCTTTATATGTAATGTCATAATAACTGTATGTTTATACTGTTTAAAAACGGACCTTGTTTTACACAATGGGGTGGGTTGCCAGCTGGGCTTGTTTTGGGCTTGATTTCATGGGGCTGGTCGCTTGTTTCTGTCGCGATATACTGGCAGATAAGAGACAAAGCCGAAAGCGCGCAGTTTGAGAGCAGAGGAGAGACAAACATTTCAGCTGCGCATTCAGTTTTATTTATTTATTTTCCGGTGGAGAAGGTGAGAGCTGTGTGTGTGTGGAGCCGCGCGCAGTAGGAGCCGAGCAGAGGAGCCACGCGTTCGTTTTTTTTTTCCATCCGTGGGGATGAGAAACGTGAGCCGTGCGCGTGTGTGTGTGGTGGGTGGGTTTGAACACTCAGCTGACACAGCTGAGTGTTCAGCATGAGGCTGCTTTTATGTTTTTTTTCAGCTAGTGCGCCTGCAGTGCGTGTAGTGTTATGCTGAGTCAAGGAGGTCGCCGGTATTGCTTTTTATCTCTTTATTGTCGAACATAACACTAACTATAATACAGACCACAGGACCGTGTGCGTTCGTCTCCACGCTCTCGTCTCGAAGCCCCGCGTCCCCTAGCTCTCGCGAGACATTCGTCATCACACTGGTTCTCGTGTATCCTTCCACATAAAATAGTGCCATTACATCACATCACCCTTTCTTTGAGTCTTTTAAGACCTAGTAACAAGTTACTGTTTCTGTATCATGTAGTACTCACTTTTGACATTCTCAACATTCTGAAAACACACAAATAATAACAGTGAACACCTTGTTTCATCTTAGCTGAAACAGAATACTTAACTGAGGCTCTACAGGACCTTCTCAGAATAACTGTATTTGTATTTGTGCTGATAACTACACAGAGAAAATATAGCTTAACAACTTTTCACTTAGTATAATCAGCAAATCTTCTGGGAACTTTAACAACCCTGCCACTAGAAGTTGTACGAATTGGAGTCACAGGTATAACTGGATCTGAAAGTTCACGCTCAGGCTCCACCTGTGGAGGAGGTGAGTGTGGTTCGTTCTCACTCTGAACCTGCGGCAGTCCATCTGTTGCAGGAGTAGTTGTACTGAGGATGGGTCTCAGGTGTCGACGGTTCCTCCTCAAAACTCCTGACTCGGTCTGGACCAGGTATGATCTTGGTGAGTCACACTTTTGTAGGACAACAGCTGGTTCTGTCCATCCTTTTTGACTGTCCAGTTTCACTGAAACACTGTGTCCTGGTTGAAGTTCTGGTAATGGTTTTGCACCATATCTGCTGTTGTAGTTACGCACATAGTTCTCTTTTGTCCTCGCATCAGCTGACTTGATGAGTTGGAGGTCCGGCCACGCAGGCTGTAACTTTGTTTCCAACATCGGCATCGTGGTTCTGATCTGTCTCCCCAGCATCAGTTGGGCTGGGCTCACGCCAGTTGCTTGGATGGGAGTCGATCTGTACGTCATGAGGGCTAAGAAAGGATCAGTCTGTCTCAAAATCCTTTTAGCTGTCTGGACAGCTCTCTCAGCCTCACCATTTGCTTGAGGGTAGTGAGGACTCGTGGTAATGTGCTTGATATCATAGTTCTTTGCAAACTGTTCAA
>JBBPBX010003686.1:0-17645 GCA_038048925.1 Garcialebias charrua
ACTATTGAGAATTAACTTTCTTGTCTTGAACCACTTTGGACATGTCTGCCTGCCTGGGAGGAGTCGACGAGGGACACGCCCCCAGAAACCATCTTGGCTACAGCAAACTGGTTGGTCCACATAAGTTGCTTACTTGGTGGGTTAACTTCAGTGTGCTTTGGACTACTCTGACTGAGGAAGCCCTCTGGAGTGAGGGTGAAACGTTTCTGCTAAAAAGAAACTGTCCAGATGAACTGATTGAGAATGAGCGGATTTGATACCTGGACTATTGAGAATTAACTTTCTTGTCTTGAACCACTTTGGACATGTCTGCCTGCCTGGGAGGAGTCGACGAGGGACACGCCCCCAGAAACCATCTTGGCTACAGCAAACTGGTTGGTCCACATAAGTTGCTTACTTGGTGGGTTAACTTCAGTGTGCTTTGGACTACTCTGACTGAGGAAGCCCTCTGGAGTGAGGGTGAAACGTTTCTGCTAAAAAGAAACTGTCCAGATGAACTGATTGAGAATGAGCGGATTTGATACCTGGACTATTGAGAATTAACTTTCTTATTTTAAAGGAATATTTTAGTGGATTTCGACGCACTGGAAACCCATCTTTCTTTAAAATAAAAACAACAAGAATAAAAAAAAGGTTCAGTCGAAGTGGAGCTCCCGTCAGTGCTTCCATTCTACGGTGCAAGTGACGTCCATGTTTGTAGTAGGTACGCCTTTTAAGGTGCGAGACGTCGGACAGAAGCAGCGATGTGAAGTCAAACCCAAGTCAACATCCTCACTACATCTGGAAACCTGACATTCACACTCAGACTGCACTGTTTCCTGTAAGTTCACAGATGAACGATTGAGGCTTCATTAGGACTGTGGGCGCCAAAACAAAACAAAAAAAAACATTAGGGGTGGGGGCTGTAGCCTGTGGGCACGATACACCCCACGTAGATCGCCGCTGCCTTTGTGTGTGTGCATATCTACAAGCGTGTGTAGCCATCTATCACAGTGACAAGCGGGTGCGTGTTTACTTAATGATGTGGGGGTTTATTTATGAAGTGATGGCCGACATTTGGGGGGGAGGGGGGACTGAGGGAGAGATTGAGACAGCCTGAGGATGTGACATTAAAATATCATCAAGGTGATGGATGGTCGTGCACACAACATTAGAGAGAAGTACAAAAACAGCTGTGCGACGGATGGCAAGTCGTATTCAGGACTTGTGTGAATGTTTTGTGTGTGTGCGTGCACCTTCCGAGTTCATTAACATGTCGATGTTGTTCACATGTCTCAGGGTAACGAGTTGAAGGGACGAAGCACGAGTTCACGTGCTTCAGACTTTGCTAATGTTGCAGGGATCTAAATATATTTACTCTAAATCAATAATGGGAAAAAGGTTAAAAATTAAACTGCTCCGCATAAAACTGGGTTTAGGTAGGTATCAGCTTTGCTTAGTGATGATATGAAGTCTTAAATCAGTTTATTGTCCTGTTAAGGTATAAAACTGTTCCAGCTGTAGAAGGAGCTCGTTAATTTAAACTAACTAATTCATCAAACTGCATATAAATACAGTATTAATATTCCTCTTGTAGGAATAAAAAAAAAATCCCATAAATAAAGAATGCTTGAATAGAGCTCAGATTCTTCCATCAATTATTTTCTTTATCTGATCCCTTAGACAAAGTGGTGGTTGTCCCTTTAGGATGTTAGCAACTTGTCCAGTTCTGAAAATTACTTCTGTCGTCTGTTCCCCCTTCAGGGGTCATCGTCCCCCATCTTCCTCTGTCCTCTGTCCAACTACCTCAATGTCCTCTCTAACTGCATCCATATAGCTCATCTTTGTCTCTTTCCTGGCAGCTGCGTTTATAATATCCTTCTACCAATATACTTACTGTCCCTCTTCTGGACATTTCCAAACCACTGTCCCTCCTCTGGACATGTCCAAACCATCTCAGTCTGGCCTCTCTAACTTTATCTCCCAGTTATTCAACCTGTGCTGTACCTCTGATGATCTAATACTATCCATCCTTGTCATTCCTAAGGAAAACCGAACATCTTCATCTGTCTCCTGTCTTTTTGTCCATGTCTCTGTCTCCAGACCATACAACTGGTCTCACCATTGTCTTGTAAACTTTTCCTTTGACCTTAGTTGCCAACCTTTCGTCCATCCACTCAGTCCTGCCTGGACTCTCTTCTTCACTTTCTCCAGCTCTGTCAACATCTTGAATGACTCTTTGGTATTTCTCCAAGTGAGACAAATTACTCACTTCTTCAAATTCCCAAAAGAAGCAACACTTCTTGAGACCAAGTCACTTAAAGTGACAAAACTGAAAGCCGATAGGTCACTGTGATAAGGGTGCCCTGCTTACAGAAGCCGTTTTCGCATTGGCCGGCCCTCAGTGGCCCGGGCCGCCCAGCCCCGCCTTCTAACCCGGGTTCGGCGTGTTCGCATTTTCCTTTTCCGCCCCGGGTCCGCCCTCGTTTTGGAACCATCTCCACCGTGGTTCTGATCGGGCCGGACTCCCCCGGCCCAGTTTGAGGTCATTTACTGCTCACATTTGATTTGTTGTTTGCAGCAGGGGCTGGACTCGTTCTAACAACAACCTCAGCGCGAGGGCTGAATTTCATTAAAATTTAACTACAGAAACCCCTAAAAAAATTATTAGCTGAATTAGTTTTTCTGAGTTTAATTTTTGTTAATAACTGATTACAAATCAGCTTATGTATCAGCTTATGTTAGAACGTAAATAACACGAAGCGCGCACCCATTTCCGCCTTTCAGCGCAACCTGAATGTCATTAAAATATAACTAATATTGTCTAACTCTTGCGCGCAGCCAGGGTTTTAAAATATAACTGATAATCTCTAACTCCTTTGCGTAGCTAGAATGTTAAGAGGGGTGATTGCTTTATAGGCAAAGTGGACTCCTGAAAAACCAATCCGCCGCTGTGGCTCAGAGATATCGCGCTCGGCTATTACACTCTTTTATCTTGACCCGGGGAAGCGGGTTCGCTTCCCACCTGGTACAAGTTTTTTTACGTTTGTCTTTTATTGGAGTAAATAAAAAGGAGTTGTGTTACAAACTCCTTTTTATTTACTCCAATAAAAGACAAACGTAAAAAAACTTGTACCAGGTGGGAAGCGAACCCGCTTCCCCGGGTCAAGATAAAAGAGTGTAATAGCCGAGCGCAATCTCTCTGAGCCACAGCGGCGGATTGGTTTTTCAGGAGTCCACTTTGCCTATAAAGCAATCACCCCTCTTAACATTCTAGCTACGCAAAGGAGTTAGAGATTATCAGTTATATTTTAAAACCCTGGCTACGCGCAAGAGTTAGAGAATATTAGTTATATTTTAATGAATTTCAGGTATTAGTTATATTTTAATGAATTTCAGGTCGCGCTGAAAGGCAGAAATGCTCTGTATTGGTGCGCACTTCGTGTTATTTACGTCATAACATAAGCTGATTTGTAATCAGTTATTAACAAAAATTTAACTCAGAAACACTAATATATATTCAGCTAACAAATATTTTTTAGCAGCGTGTCCTCTCTTAAAACACTGTAAGCGCGCACACAAGAACACTCCACCCACGTCAAGTGAACACCCCACCCACTTCAAGAGAACACCCCACCCACTCAGTGGTGTCAAAAGTATTCACATTCATTACTCAAGTAGAAGTATAGATACTGGGATTTAAAATTACTTCTGTAGAAGTAGAAGTATCAACTCTAGCTTTTTACTCAAGTAAAAGTAAAAAAGTACTGGTTTCAAAACTACTTAAAAGTATAAAAGTAAAAGTAGCGTAAGAAAAAGCAACAACAAAGACAAATGCTTAGGCCGCACCACACATACTATTGTATACAACCCCACCTCCCCCACAAAAATCATTTTTTTAGACTAGATTATATTATATTGTTAATGTTGAAAAACTAGGGGTGCACTAAGCTACCTGTCTTAACTGCATATATGCCCATTGAAAATAGACACATTTAAATGCAAATTTAAATATATTAAAATAACCATACTGTATAGGGGTATTATTGAGCATTTGCCTGCAGTGTGAACGTAGTCTATGAAGTAAAACTTTGTTAAGTTCAGTGAAAACTCTGACAGAAAGAAAATATGTTTTAAATCTGAATAAAAAAGAGAAACAATGTTAGCAAGCAAACCCAGAGCATGTAGCTAGTTCCATGGCTAGTACCTCCTAACCATAGAAAACATTATACAACATTAGTATGTTACTAGGTCACTAGAAGTCAGTAATCAACTGATTAAAAAAAAACAACTTTCAGCTTACCTCAATATTAGGCATGTAACGAGATCTCGTTGTACGAGATCTCGCGATATTAAACTCCCGCGATATCTCTCGTTGAGAGGTAACGTTGTCTCGCGAGACGCTAATGCTAGCGCTAGCAGAGCCCCTAGCAAGTCAGCGTCACGGACAGCATGGCTTCGCCGGATGAAGTTGCTATAGAAGACGCCCCAACTACTGATGGAGGGTCCCGGTGCCGCAGACGCCTCTACATTGACATGGAGGGTCCCGGCGCTGCCGACGCTGCCCCGGATGTAAAGGCACACGCGTAAACACCGGTGTGACCGGTGTTGCCAGATAGAGTCCCACCCACCCAAAGCACTCTTTACCCGCAAAAGTGAGAAGGAAAATCGCGGTGAACCGCCCAATCTGGCAACACTGGTGAGTGACGGCTGCGATATTTATGTTCAATTTTTGGAAAGTCCTGCGTGAATATCTATATTCTACAAAAAAAAACGGCAAAATGAAAGAAAAGTAACGAGGCTATTTTTAAAAAGTAAGGAGTAGAAAGTACCAGTAATTGCGTGAAAATGTAAGAAGTAGAAGTATAAAGTAGGCTGAAAAATAATTACTTTACTAAAGTATAGATAACTAAAATTTGAACCTAAGTAAAGTAACGAAGTATTTATACTTCGTTACTTGACACCTCTGCACCCACTTCAAGAGAACACTCCACCCACTTCAAGGCTTGCTCTCCACATAATGCGTAATGAACGTGGGCGGGCCAGGGCTGGCTCTGGGCCAACCAGGGACGAGCCGGACTGGGGAGGGCCGTGCAATGCGAAAACGGCTACAATTAACCTAACGTAGCACAACTGTCCTCCAACGATTCCACCCCCCAGTCGACAATAATCCTCAAAGACATGAGCGCACCCTGCCAAGGCAATTGACCTATGGGAAACACTCATTACCAATAAAATAAGTTCTGATTATAGCCGTTCAGTTCCTCAAGTACATGGTTCCATCCCCCTTCAGAGCTGTAAAATTATATTTCCTTCAAAGATGTTGTTCTTATGTGCTTGTTGAAATTTGTACATGGTCTTCATGTCCAACGTTTAGTCTACAGAAGGTCTCCCAGCCAAACTAAACTAGAGATAGTTTGGAGATTTCCTGAGTAATGTTTCAGATGCTAGAAAAACAAGACAAGGACCATTCAGAAATTAATTTGGAATGTGGGTAATTACAGGAAGAAAGGGCAGAAGCGTAGGTTTAAAGGTTGAAGTACCATTCATCAACAGTGCTTTGATTTGATTGCTAAATAGAGCTGCTGTTTATGAAATTCTCAAAAATTGAGGAAGCCCAATCCTAAATCAAGCCTGCTTGTTTTAAAAATGTGTCCCCAGAAGCGGCGCTTACTCACATGCTGAGCCGTCTTGAATGTAGAAAAAAGTTCCTCCCGAGTGATTATCGAGTAAAGACTATGAAACTTTCCGTGTACTTTCGAGCCTTAATTGGCCATCAAAACATTTCGGAGAGCCTATCATTTGCATATAGAGGAAAAAATATAGAGTGTGAGTGGCATAATTACAAGGATGACCTATCTGTAGACGGGGAACATGGGGGACACGTCAAATTAGAGACTGATGGAAAGACAGGAACACAGAAAGAGCAGAGATATGAAATAAGGAGGGGACAGGAAGTCTCTGAGTTTGAGGGAGTTCAAAGTGACGTAGACCCCCCCCCCCTACAAAGACTTCCATCTCCACAGCGTGCAAGAAGACGTCCTCTCAGTGACAACATAGCGTGCCAATTTCTTCCAGCTCAAAGGTAGACGTTTTTCTTTTTCCAAACCCACGTATAACCTTCAGAAAGCAAACAAAAAGCTTGTCTGTCCTTGTGTGGAGCTTGGAAAACCATTTTTTGAGCATGAGCATAAAAGAGCAGCATGCCGCGCTGGAGGTGACGGCTAAAAGGCTCATCAAACAAGGCCGATGTGAGCGAGCGCCTCTCTGAAGTGGTCTGCGATTATGCTCCACTCAAGCCACACAGAGAGAAAACTGCAAAAATGTGGAGTGAATCAAACAGCGGGGGCACTGATGACTCCACTTGGCCAGCAGCTGGGGATGAACGGCACTCAGCAGAGGAACCAACGCACCGGGTAGTGGCAGGTACCATCTAATATTTGGCTCAAGCTTATATTTAGTGGCTACTAAGAAGAAAGTACAGTAGTTTAATTTTAATGTAATACTTCTATGTATTTCTATCTTAATCACCGTCCTCATATTGTGTCGCACCAGACTGACAGCTATGGCTTTGCTATGCCAATGACTTGATAGGTCTACAGATGATAAATGTACCAGACGTAAGGTGCAGCAAGGTAAAATGTGCTCCATATTCTGGATGTGGTGATATTCACATTCTGCATTCTTGTAACGCCCCATTTGACCATGTTGGGTTGGTCTTTCCAACACCGGTTCTTGCCCGAGTCAGGGCACACCATTGGTTTCTCTCTGGTCTACGTCTTTTAACCAGTTTTCCCCACGGTATTTGGATGGCTGGGTGCTCTGTGGTTGTTTGTTCCAAACTTTTCCATCAGTTCATTCTATATTTCCTGCTCTTGTGTTTATAGGTAGACGTTTCGTGATGATGGATACGTGGAAGGTGCTTCATTAAATCAGAGTCAGAGAGTCTTTATTGTCATTTGCACCGCATGTAGTACATGTGATGAAATGAGATTATGTACACAGGGTCCCAGTAACATCCAACAACAAAATGTAAGAGAAAAACAGTAATAACATCTAGGATATGAACAAGAAAAACATCCAACTAGAAATACACTAAGCCCTAGAGTAATAGAAAAACGTCGTTACAAACAGCAGCACGAACATGAGTCTTTATGAGCAGATGGTCAAGTAAACAGATCAGCATCAGCATGATGTGATATTTCACAGTGATTATTCTTATTATTTATTTATTCATGAGTCTAACAGCCTCAGGGTAGAAGCTGTTCCTCAGTCTAGTGGTTCTACATTTGATGCTCCTCAACCTCCGTCCTGAGGGGAGTGGGGCAAAGAGTGTGTGTGCTGGGTGAGTGGGGTCTTTCATGATGCAGGTGGCTTTTTTCCTGCATCTCGAAGTGTAAATGTCTGTGATGGTGGGGAGACTGACTCCAACAGACTTCTGTGCAGCCTTCACCACTCTCTGCAAAGCTTTTCTTTCTGCAGCTGTGCAGCCTCCATGCCACACATTGATGCTGGAGCACAGGATGCTCTCCACTGCACACCTGTAGAAGGATGTGAGGACTGGGCTACTCAGACCAGCTCGTCTCAGCCGTCTGAGGAAGTAGAGTCTCTGATGACCTTTCTTGATCAGGCTGGTGGTGTTGTTGCTCCAGCTGAGATTATCATTCAAGTGTACACCCAAGTACTTGTAGCTGGAGACCACTTCCACCACTGATCCACCTATGTTCAGTGGGGTGTGTGTTTGTTTGTTCCTTCTGAAGTCCACAATCATCTCCTTTGTCTTCTTCACATTCATGTGAAGATTATTCTCTTTGCACCAGCTCTCCAGGTGTTCCACCTCCTGTCTGTAGCTGGACTCATCATTGTTTGTGATGCATCCCACCACCGCTGTATCATCTGCAAACTTTACAATATGACAACCTGGATGGGTAGCTGCACAATCATATGTGAGCAGAGTGAACAGAAGGGGGCTCAACACACATCCTTGAGGAGAGCCAGTGCTGAGGGCAATGGTGGAGGAGGAGAAGTTGTGGATCCTCACTGACTGTGGTCTGTTTGTTAAAAAGTCTAGTACCCAGTTACAAACGGAGGGGCTTAGTCCAAGTGTGGATAGTTTGTCCATCAGAGTTTGGGGGATCATGGTGTTGAAGGCAGATGTGAAGTCCACAAAGAGCATACGGACGTAGGAGTCTTTCTGATCCAGGTGGGTGAGAGCAGTGTGGACCACGGACGAGATGGCGTCCTCTGTTGATCGGTTCTCACGGTAAGCATACTGATGAGGGTCCTCGTTGATGTTGACGGATGTTTTGATGTGGGTCATGACCAGTTTCTCAAAGCATTTCGCGACTATCGGGGTGAGGGCCACCGGCCGATAGTCGTTCAGACCAGTCACTGTGGAGCTTTTTGGGACTGGGATGATGGTGGCGGTCTTCAGGCAGGTGGGGACCGTCTCCAGAGCAAGTGAGGTGTTGAAGATGTCAGCCAGCACCTCACAGAGCTGGTCCGCACATTCCTTCAGAACTTTCCCGGGGATGTTGTCCGGTCCAGTTGCTTTATGAGGGTTGATCCTTCTGAGACTGCCTCTCACTTCTGCTGTGGTCACGCTGAGATGCTCTTCCTCTGATGATGAGGTGAGTCTGGTGCTGGGTGGTCTATTTGGGTCTTCAAAGCGTGCATAAAACTTGTTGAGGGCATCAGGCAGAGATGGGTCTTTGGGGCACTGTTTGCTCCTGCTTTTAACCTTTGAGCGGATCTGAAGTTATGGTCCGGACAACGGAATGTTTACGGACAGACGGCGATACCGTAACAGTCATTCTTAAATGGCGGGGTGCAACATCACTGAATGTTTTTTTTTCCCTCCACAGACCAAAACATGTTTCATGTTAGAGACCAGTAGTGTAACGGTACACGTGGGTGTACTGAACCGTTTTGGTACAGCATGTTCGGTTCGGTCCACGTGAGTACCGTTTCGGTTATTTTTTCGCTCATGAAATTTTATTAACAAGAAATTATGCACTGCAGAACTAAAGTTCCTAAGCGTCCTTCAGCATGGCGCTATAGTCTTGCAGCACGCGTAACATTAGCATTCTAACATCTCGTTGCGGTCTCCTGTTTGGGAACATTATGGCTTTCTTGTTAAAAGACAAGTGCAAATCCAAAGCTGTGTGTGTGGACATTGTTTCACGAAGATTGGACCTGCAGCAAGCAACACGTCTAACTTGTTAAGGCGCTTGAAACAACATCATCCAAACTTGAACGTCTCTTCTAGCAGCTGGTGCAAACACAGATAACAGCAGCATTTAAACAACCTTTATCAGGTAACTCAGATCGGTCCAAAGCAATAACACAAAAGATGTAGGAGTTTTTAAAGCTCTGGATCTACGTGTGAATGTTGTTGATGCGCCGACTTTAAAGTTATTGAGCCCCGGTACGACATCCATCATGTCAACACTTCAGCCAAAAAGTTGTAGTAGCACTTTATGAAAAAGCTAAAATGATCATCAACAAGCCCTGGAGCAGATTAAAAACTGTGCCACGTGATGATGCAACATGTTCTCACTCCCTAATCGTCATATATTTCCTGTTTTTTCCAGCTGAGGCGACTGTCTAAGCTGAAGCCCATATTATCAAAAAATAACCTGGAGACAGTGATTCACGCATTTATTACATCTAGGCTTGATTACTGCAATTCACTTCTGCTTGGCGTCAGTAAGGCCACCATTGCACGATTACAACTGGTTCAGAACGCAGCAGCCCGATTTTTAACTAGTACACGCAAAAGTGAGCACATTTCAACACCAGCTGATTTGTATTTGATCGTTATATTTATGATCTGCAATGTTTTTATGTTTTTCGTGTTGTACTTCATTGTCTGTGTTGCCTGTTGCTTGTTTGTTTGTTCAGCACTTTGGTGTGGACTTGTTCCTGTTTAAAGTGCTTTATAAATAAAATGGTATGGTATATATTGATGCTTTAGGTCAGGGTCCCTCCGCGTCACATACTTGACGTGTCGGGTCGCCCCTTCTCATCATTAATTGGCGTGCAGAGTGCTCTCATTGGTTTGTTTCGGGTTCGGGGGTCAAATAAAAGGTGAATGATTAAGGTTAGGGTTTGTTATCAGGTTAGGCTTAAGGTTTAAATTTTGACAGAAAAATCCATCCTGTTGCTAACAAATAAGTAGATATGAAAGTGCTTCACCATCCAAACCGGAAGAGAAGATCACAGCATAACATTCAATGACAGCACCCTGCACACCAAATAATGACGAGAAGGGGCGACCCGACGCCTCAAGTATGTGACGCGGAAGGACCCTGACCCAAAGCATCAATATATGACGAGTAGGGAGTGAGAATGAGATTCAACCACTTCATAACAGAAATTATGACCATTCAAGAAGTGGTATTGGTCTTTTATTATTATTATCTAATTAACTTTTTAATTTAAAGTTATAATCTTATTAACTCATTTTTTTTACCTCTTTGTGTTTAATTTCCAGTCCGGGACAGAGATAGCAGCTGAGTCTTCTTCTTCTTCAGGGAAATCCACCAGAGATCACCTCCAGCTAAGAAGTCTGTGATGACTGAACTCTGAGCTTTTCCAGGGACAGGTGGGAGCAGGTCCAAGAAGAGGTTGTGAGAAATGAGTACAAAAACAGCCACACTGCTGCTACCTCTTGTTAGTGAGATGCTTTTCTCCACCGCTGGAGATATTCACTGCAACTAGATCTGTGCTTTTAGCAGAAAATGTGGACAAGTTGGTCTTTTTGGCCAAAAACTTAAAACTTGATTACCGGTAGTTAGATTGTAAACAGTCTGTTGCTGCTTATTGTTCTGGTTCCGACTGTTTTTGTATTTTTTAAGATTTTTATTATTGCTAGTACAGTTTATTTGTTAGTATTTGTATTGTTAGTACAGTTTATTTATTGTAAAGAGTGCTGTTTATTTAAAATAGCATCCAAATGGGTTGCTTTTATTTATTTTTCCACAAACGTATTGTTTACTTGGCACATTTTCAAAATAAACATTTTGTAAATCATCATTTTGGCCTTTTTTTTTGTACTGAAAATTAACCGAACCGAACCCTCCTTGAAACTGAACCGAACCGAAATGTGATTTTAACGTACCGGTCCATCCCACGTGTTTATGTGTGTTTGATGCAGCCTTTCAGGTGTAAATGTGACATCTGAGTAGCACAGAAAACCTAAAAACACAAAAGTGAGGAGAAAACAAACACGCTGTGTCCTCGACATGTACGCTTCCTCCATGTTTTACTGTTTCCATTTGCACCGTGTGAGCAGGTCTGTGATCGGAGGTGGAGTGTTTCATTATCGGGCTCCTCGAGGGAGCGGGGAACCCGCTGCGGCGCCACGCTGCGGACACCGCTTCTCTTTCGGGGTGAAAAACATCAATTCGATCAGAGGCTGCGCCGCAGACTTGCTGTGCTTTAATTGCGTCAGAGTTTCGGCACCGGCTGAGAACCGAGGCCACCCCCCCCCCCACCCAGCGTGGGTTTATGTAATGAGTGATAAAACCCTGCGGGCGGAAGAGACAGTGTGTGTCTTTAATGAAGACTGATTCAGGAGGATCTGCTGCTCAATAAACACTAACTGCAGAATGAGAGAAGGTGAGCGCTGAATCAGCTGATCGGGCCCAGATTTATTATATTTCACTTAAAATTTAACCAAAAACAAAGCAGGTGCCATTACAGAGAACTGTAGGATGTCTTTATCTAAATCAAAGGGATTTTCTGCACCTTTGGGCTCACTGTTTAAAAAAAAAAGGTGTTTAAAAAAAGCGGGTGATGAATGGGTATTGATCCGTAGCCCGAGTATGCTGACTGTGCAAGTGTACGGAGGTAAATCAAACGATTCCTCGGGTCCGATCAATGAGGGTCCACGGCTGCTTAGCTGAGCAGCCATCCCGGTCAAAACAAGAAAAGACGGGAAAAGACAAGAGCAGCAGAGGCAAACGAGGGAGGAGTGAGGTGAAGTACCGTATTTTCCGGAATATAGGTAGCGGCTTTTTATCATTTTTGCATGCCCTGCGACCTATATTCAGGTGCGACCTATTTATGGCTTTTTTATAAAATAAGCTGATTTGTAATCATTTATTAACAAAAATTAAACTGAGACACACTCTTACAATAATGTCAGCTAACAAATATATTTTTTTAGGTGTTTATCCTGCTAAAATTATTCATTTATTAAAGAAAAGTTCAGCTCAGACACATATTTGCTATAATTTTTATCAAACAATTAATTGTTTTAAGTGTTAATCTTCTTAAAAGCCTTGCTGTGCGCTCCTGTGGCAGACGTTTGCAGCAGAGCTAAACACGGTCCACATGTTGACGTAGGTGCAACCTATATTCAGGTGCGACCTATATTCCAGAAAATACGGTAGATGAAGTCGTGGAAACGTCAGGGTCACAGCTGGAAACAGAAACAGTTCAAGTGTGCGAGCTCACCCGTTGCGGGTCGTACTCCAGAACCCGGCGTCTCGCCGCGTCCAGCTCCTCGTAACCCGGAGCGGCTCGGGTCTGCTGGTACTCCCGGCGCATCCCCTGGATCCGCTGGTCGCTGCAGAAATCAGGACAGGAAGATCAGTCAAACACGAGAGTACCGCGGCCTAAACATCACTTGGTTGCCATGGAGACACCCCCCCCACCCATCCGTGAGTTAAACAGGTCGAGGACGGTGTATATTCCGTGTAATATTTTATTAAATCCGACGGTATTCTTTGAAAACCCTTGACAGCACGGGAAGGCAGACAGAAAATTCACAAAGCGGTGCCTCTGAGACGACGTCAGCAGCGTTCTGCCGCTGACAGAGGAAGCCCAGGTGGAAGGAAACGGAAAACATCAGGAAACATTTTGATGGAGACGCCTTCTCATTTGAAAGTCTCACAGAGCAATGGGGGGGACCGCTCCTTCACCGAGCTACAGAGAAGACAGTTGGACTGAACTCAACGGAAAATAAATAAATAAAGCGGAGGGAAAGAAGTGACGAGGAGGAGATGGAGAACAGGACAGAATGAGGACAAAACCTAAAGAGGAACGTCGCCATGCTCATTGGACCTTAACGCACAACTAAACCGTGCACGAATAAACTAAAGCGTAAAGAAACGAGCAGTGAGCCAATGTCCCCGCCGCTGAGGGTTTTCAGTACTGAACGTGTGGAAGTTTTCCAGATGAGTGGAAGTCGACGGGGAACGAAAGTGAACCTCCAAAATGATCAAATGGGTCGGAGTTACACTGTAGAAGTGAGTGACGGATCCTGGCGACTGGAGGGAGACATTTAAGGTGCAGGTGCACAGGTGGAGCCAGGGGGTGGCCAATGGTGGCCTTGACCACCACAGACTAATCTTCTGCCACCTTGATCATTTGAGAAAAATATACAGGTAGTCCCCAACTTACGAGCGCTCTTACTTACGAGGTTCCGGACTTACGAGCTCACTAACGAACAGTAAATTTGTAAAGAACATACAGAAAATACAGCACTTTCATGTGTTTTTAGATGAAAGTGTGTTAGCTAACCATTTGGAAACAAGTTTCTGAGCATGTTTATGAACTACCGTATTTGTCTGTATTTAACACGCTCCTGTGTATAACATGCTTTGTCCAATATTGCCAATATATTTGGAAAAATCCGTAAATAATACGCTTCAGTGTTTATCACGCATCTATTATGCGTTACCGCTATGCGACGCGTCAGCGCCTCGTTTGCCCTGCTTAAAATGTCGACCACAGAAGCGAGTCAGCACGAAGGACTTTACAAGATAACACGATAAAAACTATTATTTCTTTGCTGAGAAAAAATATATTTCTTAGCTGACATAATCGCACAAGGGTTCCTGAGCTTAACCAATTCACGAAATGTTCAAATCAGCTGGATTTAAAAAAGTAGTTTGCCGATTTGCATGCAGGCGGTTGGGACGCTTTATTTCTTTTAATTTAGCTAAATAAACGCTTAAAAAAAATATATTTCTTAGCTGACATAATAGCACAAGGGTTCCTGAGCTTAACCAATTCACGAAATGTTCAAATCAGCTGGATTTAAAAATCTGCGGTGTGGTTTATGAGTTACGGTATCTTGCTAACAAAAACAGCGAACCTCACAGCTAAATGCAGCTACATCCAGAGCAGGGGCGGGCAGCGACAGAGTCAGTCCGACCAGAGGAGGCTTTTTTCGGACACATGAGCTAGAAACAGTCTGGAAGTGTCTCCCTAGCGGACAAAAGTGGTACTGCACCATTTTTTGCCCAAAATGAAAAACGGCAAATCAGAGCCAAAAATGGGTCTAAAAATATGGGAAAAAATCCATAACTAATACGCTTCGGTGTATAATACGCAAGACATTCAAATGAGCAAAAGAACTGTGTGTTATAGACCGACGAATACGGTAGTATGAATGTTTGTGATGAAAAACGAGTGTTCGTAGTAGCGCTAGCGTAAATTTTCCGACTTACGACCGAAAATCCGGACTTACGAGAACACGTGTTTCGTGTTCCGACGTACGAGATTTTCGTCTTACGAGATAGTCGTAGTAACGGAACTCGCTTGTAAGTCGGGGACCCCCTGTACTTTTAAGCACAATTAAAACTAGAAAGCATTTCTAAGCAAACACACGGGTCGTTCATCGCGGATTCGCTCGATCACTGTTTTTCAAAATAAGACAGTACATGACACACAATTGGCTGATTGATGGAAGTGCTGCACAATCGTCATGGAATTTTTATTTAAAATTAATTCTTTTAAATTATTCAGCACCTAGCGCATCTTTGTGCAGCCCACACTGCAGAATAGGCTTCCTCCTTCAGCTGATCAGCTGCTCTCAGTGCAGAGCAGTGAAGTGGGCGTGGCCAAGAACACTTGCAGGTGGCAAAGAGCAGAGGAGGCAGGGAGCTGAAATCATGACAATCTGTGCTTTTTTTGAGCATTTACAGTTTAGAAACATTGTTTAGAACATTGCAAGAGTGTGGGAAGTGTGTAAAACCCCTTATCTATCTATCTATCTATCTATCTATCTATCTATCTATCTATCTATCTATCTAAACTACTACTTGTACTACTATTCCAACATTGCGGTTTTTCACTTATCGCAGGGCTTCAGGGTACAAATCCCCCGCAATAAATGAGAGATTACTGTGTATATCTATCGATATCGATATCTATATCTACTATCAATATTAATATCAATATCTACTATCTACATCTACTATCTATATCTACTATCTATAGCTACTATCTATATCTACTATCTATATCTACTATCTACATCTACTATCTACATCTACTATCTATATCTACCATCTACATCAATATCTACATCAATATCTACATCAATATCTACATCAATATCTACATCAATATCTACATCAATATCTACATCAATATCTATATCAATATCTATATCAATATCTATATCTATATCTCTCTCTCTCTCTTTCTCTATCTATCTATCTCTATCTATCTATATCTCTATAGCCCCTTTCATAAGTCAAACCCGCGCTATTCCCGCACAGACCAGTCCGGCTTTAACCCTCCCCGGGTCATTCATAAGAAAACAGTTGAAGGCGGGCAGGTCCCGCTCACAGAAACGTGTTCATATATGAAGCCGGAGCGCGGGTCCAAAAGAGGCGTGGAGCTGAGCTGAACCGCGACATAAGTGGGACAGATGTCAGACGTGTACAAGTTGTCGTGTCGTGTCAGTTTTAATATTTCCTCAGTAATAAATAAATGTACAGCTGGCTGCTGATCAGCGCGCGCACACACACACACACACACCTGGTGTGTAAACGTGTTGAAGACCCCAAATAGAACCTAATCAAACTCACACACACACACACACACACACACAGCGCCGCTGCTAGAGAGAGAGAGGGGGGAAGCGAAACTAGCTTATACAGTCGTTTCGTGTCATTTTTAATATTCCCTTGTTAATAAATCTGCCTGTTGACTGCGGTCGCACACTGATGTCATCTGTATTCTGAGCGCGGATCCGCGTCTTGCATTCAGAAGTGGGTCTGCGCGGCTCTGATCCGGGCCTGACACTATGAACTGTGGCGGCTCAGCGGCGGATCAAAGACGAGTAAAATTAACTCGGCAATGCGCGTTCGTGTTTTTTATGAATGCTCGTTGGAGGCTTGAACATGCATCAGAGCCGGATTGAGCTGTTTTATGAAAGGGGCATATCTCTCTATCTCTTTCTCTCTCTATATATATATCTATCGCCATCTATCTATCTATCTATCGCCATCTATCTATCTATCTATCGCCATCTATCTATCTATCTATCGCCATCTATCTATCTATCTATCATCTATCTATCTATCTATCTATCTATCTATCTATCTATCTATCTATCTATCTATCTATCTATCTATCTATCTATCTATCTATCTATCTATCTATCTATCTACTGTATCTATCTATGGTGTTCAAGTTAACTCGTTATTATAGCGTTAACGCAGCAAATAGTTAAAAAAAGTCACGTTAAGCTCAGATTAACAACCTGTCACTGGCTACGCACGTCCGCTGACCCGCCGGTTAAAATGGACTTGCGATCTGTCTAGGGTGTACCCCGCCTTTCGCACAGTGACTGCTGGACATGGGCACCAGTGACCCCCGCTACCCGAAAAGGAAGAAGCGGGTAAAGATAATGGATAGACGGACCAATCAGCTGATAGCCGGCTGCGCTCGTCTCCGCGACTGCTGTCATGTGCGCTGAAGGAAGTAGCAGCATCTACAAAAGCCGAAGCGAGCAGCGCATTCCATTAAAATAGCCTTGTTCTATATTTTTCCAAATAATTTTGTTCAAATAAAAACAAGTGATAAAATCAAGTAAAATCAATGAGAAAACAACAAAAATCAATAATAAAATCAATTAAAAATAATGATAATACTGTATCAACTAAGATCTAAGATGATAACATGCGGAGGCAGAGTAGGCTTGCTTAAAAAGAAAAGTCTTTAAGCCTTGTTTAAAGTCAACCAGTGACTGTGGAGCTCTCAGGTAGTCAGGGAGAGAGTTCCATAGACAGGGGGCAGCCACACAGAATGCGCGGTCTCCCATGGTCCTTAATTTGGTTCGTGGAATGTGAAGAAGATAACTGTTCTGTGATCGTAGAGACCAGGTGGATGAATATGGTGCAAGAATGTCCTTTAGATAATCTGGTGAAGTTCCGTGAAAGCATTGGTGTGTAATGAGAGCAGTTTTGTACTGAATTCTGTAGGTGACAGGAAGCCAATGGAGGTTATGGAGAATGGGTGTACTGTAATATGTTCAAATTTACGAGCTCTCAATAAAATCCTTGCTGCACTGTTTTGAATATATTGAAGCTTCTGAAGGTTTTTGCCAGGGATTCCAATAAACAGGGAGTTGCAGTAGTCGAGCCTGGAGGAGACAAAGGCATGGACGAGTTTCTCAGCATCAGAAAAAGTTAGAGATGGGCGAAGTCTGGAGATGTTTCGAAGATGGAAGAAGCAGGTTTTAAACAGATGCTTAATGTGATTTTCAAATGTAAGATGAGAGTCCATTTTTATTCCAAGATTTGTAACAGAGGTGGAGAGGGGGATGTCTTGACCAGAGAAGGAGATTGTTGTTAAAGTTGATGTTTGTACCTGGTGAGGGGTGCCAATCAGTATGGCCTCAGTCTTGGAGCAGTTTAATT
>JBBPBX010003686.1:17687-33029 GCA_038048925.1 Garcialebias charrua
AGTCCTCTAATTACCGGTAATCCATTGGGTCCGGGTAGGGCTAAAAAAATACGGGCTCGGTCCGGTCTGGGCCGGACTTATTAATCCTGAATGAAACTCTAATATAGACATGGCGACGACCATCTTGGATGTTGATCCCGATTTGTGAAAGGAATCTTCCTTACACCTAGATACAGCCACACACCAAAATGGAAGTGGGTACCTCAGTGTTCATGCTACCACGATCACATGCACTGTTGGACATACGGTCGAATGGCATTTCCATTCCCCCTCTTGACTCGGTGGCGGGGGACTATAAACAACCTCTCATTCTAACGGTGTGACCTGCAGGCAGATATTGACCCAAACAGAGAGGAGGACAGAGACAGAGCGCTGAGAGGGAGCTTCATTAGTGGAGTCCAAAGCCTGCATGCTTAAGTCTCTCCCGTGACCTCCGTGTTTAATTAGAAAATCTGCCTGGGTGTGCGGTCCTCCATGCATCAGTCCTTGTGGTTTGGTATGTGGGATGCACGGTTCGTGACGGCGCACCTCATTTAATGCAGCCCATCTTCAAGCCGTCGCACTGGGGACACACGGCCAAGCCACTCAAACGCCCGAGCCGGAGCGTTGATATTCAACGTGTTGCTACGAGTCTGCACAGATCTGTGTGAGAGCTGCAGAAAGGTGCTGAAGCCAAACTGATTTCCTTCCACCAGCGAATGACTTAAAAGTTTCTGTGTCGCTTCCGTTTTAGAATGATGGACACCTAATCGTTGTATTTCGACGGGTTTTGTTCAGCAAACACTTCACAAGAAAAGAGCGAAATTATTTGTTTTCTTTTACTGTTCTTATTGAACTTAAAAGCAAAACACAACCCCTCAGAGAATGGCTGCACATTGAGGTTTATTTTCCATGCCGCCACCCCTCCAACGATCCCAGCAGACAATCCCTGGGCTCGTAATTAGGTCTGCCATTTTGTCCAAATGAAACAACGCTGTAATTATCTCATAATGCCGCAGCCTCCATCACTGTCAACGCCAAATATTAATGGTCAAAGACAGAGGGTGATTGTGTATAAAACACTAGTGGAGGGTGAAGAGGTATATTTAGTAGCAGTTTGATGGTTGACGATTCGGCAGGCTGATTTCCAAAGTTTGTTTATTTATATACTGTATGAGTGTTAAAACAGAGCCAGGCACCAGCTGCTAATAGAAACTTTGACTTCAAATGTCTTTAATGTTGTGGTTAAAAAAAAACAAAAAAAAAAACATTTGACATTTTAAAAAAAATAGTGTGGAGGAGTTGATCAACATCAACTGTTGGCTCTTGGGCTATATTTGACCTGCGACTTTACTTTGGCCGGCGAAGAGTTAAATCAGGAACTAATTTAACACGATCCAATCAGGACCATGTTGCAGCTCAGAAAGGGTTAATGATGTCAGCGCTTTAGCCAATCACATCTTGTAAGCAAACAATTAGCCAACTAGCTCAGTAGGAGGAGTATAGGCCTGTCACGATAACAACATTTGCTGGGCGATTAATTGTCCAAGAAATTATTGTGATAAACGATAATATTGTTTAAAATTTGACAATAACTAGTAATTATTTTCAAATTTAAGAAAAAAACGGTTAATTTATGTTGCGTGTAATACCTTTTTTGACAACTGGATAGAAGTATAAGATTTTTTGAACCGAAGGATGGATAGTGAGAGGCGAGCAGCATGTCTCTTTAAGAAAAATGTGACGGAGGCCCTTTGACGTGACATGGGCTGTCTCCGTTTCCTTTTTTCAGTTCTCAAAATGGCGACGCTCAGTGTGGTTTGAGCCCTTTAGCATAGTATTTTTCACACAAAGCTTTTAATTTAAAAAATCAGTAAACAAGTTCTCAGCTTCTTTTTGCAGAGAAAAACAACTTTTTACACGAAGGCACAGGTTTCAACTGTGAATTTTGGATCATTGAAAAGACGGAGGTTTTTTCCTTGAGGTCGGCCTGTTAGCTTAGCTTGTAGCTTAGCTTCTCAGCTTAGCTGCTTTTAACAATCCAAAAACGCGATTTTGGATGGTTAAACAGATTTTAATGAAAAGAGAAGAGAAAGAGAAAGGTCAGTGAAGAGCACCAGAGTTTGTCATCCAGTGTCTTCAGTAGATAGAGAGACACGAAGAAACGATAAAGCCGATAAATGAAAATGAGGTAGATAATTTTCTTTATCATGCGATTAACCGATTTATTGCGACAGGCCTAGCATCCTCAGATATCTCAAACATGAATTCAACAAAAAAATAAAATCTTGCCAATTCCAGTTAAATCTAACATCTGTTAGAGCAGTGGTTTAAACCAATTTAAAGACAAGTTTCATACAAGACGATAAAGTTTACATTTTTTTTTGTTGTTGCTAAGGTTAGCTTGTAGGTTTGCCGAAACGTCTGAGTCAAGCGTAGAAAGGAAGCACAAACGTTCGTCAGTGTTTCCCCTACCATTATACATGCAGGGCACTTGCACGGGCAGGGCACTGTCACAGCGCTAAACTAGCAACGCGCAATGCAGACGCGCTAGCTAAAAAACTACAGAGGTCATGCTCCATTTCCCTCATGCAGAGCCGTCTACACGCCACCATGGACCATGGATAAATAATCCATGGACCCGTACCGGCGTTTGGCCCAATGGTTGAGGATCTCCGCATTGCACATCTATGACTAGACTTGCGCTACGTTCATACTGCAGGTCGTAACGCTCAGACCTGATGTTTCGGTATGGTCATGTTTTTATTTAAACGTGACCTCCATCAGACTCCAGTGTGAACAGTCTAAAGTTTTGAAGTGACCCTCGGAACAAGACGATGTCACACGTAGGACGAAACCTGGAAACCTAGATGCTACACGTTAGCGTGCATCAATCCTGAAGCTGCAGTGCAATCAGAACCCATTAAATATTATTCAGCGTGATTGCTTTGCCCAGTCTTTACATTTGATCTCGCCTTTTACCCGCCACTCCGGTTGTATTTTTGGAAAGGGAGCGACGCACTGAAAGTGAAACAAACTCCAGCTATCTATCCATCACGTTAGCATTGATACGGTCGAACACAACGCTAGTCTCACATGTTGGTGTGGATCACTAGTCATCCAGGACATGGAAGTTAAAAATTTGGAACAAACAAGCATAAAAGAACAAAAGAAATATGGGTCTCAAATGGGCAAAACTATTCTGATTTTTGTTAGACCACATGTCATCACTCTGTTAAAATCAGGTCTCTCTTGTAAATGAGTCCTAGAGGCTCAATGGGATTAACCTGTATAAATAAAGGTTGAATTAACTTAATTGTTTCAGCCTAGACCAGGAGTATTCAAATAAACTGCTCAAGGGCCACAGTTACTGAAAACCAAGAGCTCAGGGGCAGACATTCAGCAGTTATTGTCATTAAGTACCGTATTTTTCAGCCTATGGGTCACAGTATTTTGGATAATTTACATTCCCTGTGACTTATAAGCCGAAGCGACATATTTATGGATTTTTTCCCTTATTTACAAACCATTTTTTGGCTGTGATATGACTGTTTTCATTCATTCTGAATGAAAAAAAATTGAGCAGTACCACTTTCAGCCACTTGATGGGAGCAGAGTAGTAATAGCAGTAAGGCATGCCGTTGTATCATGTAATAGGTAAACATAACTATAATGGCAAATTCAAAAAAGTTCAAGACAAAAACAACTGGACTTTATTTATTATACTTTGTTTTTTTTTTCTTCAACTTTTTTGAATTTACCATGTCCTGGATGTCCGAGAATCTTCACCAGCTATTAATGACACAATCAGGCAGCCATAACCTCCCCACCTTCATTTTGCTCGCTGCTTGGAACCGTCAAAACAGCTGCACCGCGCCAGCGAAATGCACCTAATTTGACCATTAAAATGCATTTATTAAGCAAAAGTTAGACTGAGACACACCTTTGCTATAATTTCGAGCAAACAAATAATAGTTTTTAGGTATTTATCTTGGTAAATTTCTGAGAAATGAGCCGCGTTCATCCCTTTTTTCTTCCTCTGCGCGCTCACGGAGCACAGAGGCAGCAAAACTATTTTTGAAATGCAGCTGATTTGACCGTTAAAGTCCTTTTTTTAAGTAAACGTTAGACTTATACACACATTTACTATAATTTCCAGCAAACAAATAATTGTTTTTAAGTGTTAATCTTGTTAAATTCTTGTTAAGGTCCTCCCGTGCACGCTCCCGCCGCTGCCATTTGGCAGCCGATTGATTTTTGGCACAATATCGGCCCACATTTCTGGGTCGTCAGCGGTGACGCGTAATATGCACGACGCATCAGCAGTGATGCATAATAGATACATATACGGCGAAGCGACATATTTATGGATTTATCCACTTTATTAGACAAATACGGACTGATGCGACTTATAGGGCAGTGCGACGTGTCAGGTGGAAAATACGGTAAGTTTACTTTACGATTTAAAATCTAGTTTTATTTAAAAATGAACCATTGGTGGGTCAAACTGAGCATGCCCATAGGCCTGATTTGGCCCCTGGGCCACCAATTGAAAAGCTCTGGCCTAGATGTTTATGGACAGTTGTTATTTATATATCTTTATAATCTCAAAATGCCCAGTTCTCTGGTCCTTCAGCTGCTGAAATGTTTAGTCTCAGCTACAAAACCATGAAAAGAGATGCTAGGCTAAACTAATAAGCCCGAGATACACTGAAGCAGACTCCGTATACGCGCGTATACGGACGTATACGCGCGTATACGGAGCCGCTGCTACACTCGGCTTTCGTTCTCGCGTAGATTCTCGTGTTTTCGCTCCAAATTCTGACGTCATTTCCTCCGTACCGTCACTTCCGATCGTCACTTCCGCTAGTTTTTCGCTCCAAACGCTCGCGTTCTCCTTGTTGTAATATGAGCAGCTGAGCACGGAGTGCTTTTCCTGCAGCCCACAGCCCACCACAGCCCACCAGGGAACATATAAAACATCGCGCACCCAGGTAGGACCTGAATTCATTCATTTCATTCATCGAGTGAACGGAGGAAGAAGCGGTTACTTGACTTTAGGCAAAAAAACAAAAGAAAAGGCCCGATCAGCGATAAAGAAGGGGAATTTAAACAGTCCGGCGCCGGGGAAGTTTAGGTCAGACACCGCGTATCGCGCACGCGGATCGCGTATGCGTAGTAAAAAAATACCTTTGCGCGTACTTGCCCTGAGGGGCTACGCGGGGCTACGCTGCGTACGGGGCGTACGTACGCTAGAGGTGTCGTTTCTTCGCCCGAGCCCGACCCTACCCGAGCCCTACCCGACTTCGGGTAGGGCTCGGGCCATATTTTTGCGTTTGATTGGCGGGCCGGGTCGGGCTCGGGCTTTGATGTTTTTTTTTTTAATCATACAGCACAAACAAAACTAAATAAAAATGCACACAATATAAAATTGTTTTAATCTGCTTGTAAAGAATATAAGGCAGTAAGTTTACTGATGAGGAAATAATTAATAGAGTGAATTTAGATGGTGAAAACCGCAGCGCACTGCGCAGCCACTAAATTGCGCAACTCAGCCAGAGAGCAGGCGCGCGGCGCGCGCCTGGACAGCGTCTCCCCCGACATGCTGGACTTTTTAGTGACATTTCTCGAACCATTTTACCGTGCACAGAGAGAACTGGAGGGTGACAAATATCCCACCAACCTGGTTTGTCTCTGTCTGGAATGAGAAACTGAAGCAACACTGCCAGTCCTCACACACAGACTCTCCGCAGCAGGTGTTTCTGCGCCGCACATGCAGAAGTGCTGGAGCGCAAAATTATTATCCACGACTTGCACAGAGTTGCATTATTTCTGTGGCCTAACTTTAACAAGCTCAAAATGATGTCACCAGCTGACGTGCGTCAGGTGCACGCTCACGTCCGCACACTGCTCTCATCTGCGGCGGAACAAGTTGCCGCATTCCTGACATTCCTGAAGCTTCAACATCAAAAGTCACCGCGAGCAGCGCGCTCACACCTCCTCCATCAAAACACAGAAGAACAACATCAAGTTCTTTTGCTGAGTGGGAGAACGCAGTAAAAGCTTAATAAATAAACGTAGTGTTTTTTTTTGTTGTTGTTTTTTTTTTTTAATCGGGTAGGGTCGGGTCGGGCGGTGATTTCTAGGAAATCAGCGGGCTCCCTCGGGCTTGGGTAATTAAACTAAGGGGTAGGGTAGGGCCGTGGATTTCCGGCCCGATGACAGCTCTCGTCGTACGCTGCGTATTGGCGTATCGTGAGGACGCTCGAGTGTATCTCGCCCTATAGGCTCGAACATGGTTCACTGAACTGAGCAGTCGTACCAGCTACTGTGGTGACGTTGCACCGGAGCAGGAGTACAATGCACATGACTTTTTGTTTAAAGAAAACCTTTCAGTCTGAGCACAAAACGTGAAAACTACAAGGTAAGCGTCGAATAAATGAAGGGCTTTTTGTTTCAATAATCCCACCGCAGAATTTGAATCCACTTAAGACGCCGTTTCGCTTCAGATATGTTCTTTCATGTGTATTTCTGAACGTCCGACTGAAGAAGGAGAGATGGGAACCAGAAGCATTCGACAGCAAGAGCAAAAAAATAACAATATCAAACGGAAACCAAAAGAGCGATATGGAAAAGAGTAAAAGACGAAGCAACCGGTGTGATGGCTAACCTAAAAACATAGAGGCATAAAAGAAAAGCGTGATCTTGAGCGGATCAGAAGTTATAGCCCGGACGAATTTTGGATGTAGATTCACAATCTTTAATTTTTTTCTGTTTTACTAAGTGGCAAATTATACAATTTCTAATGTGTGTCTTTAACAAAGTAAGAGAACATTTTATCTCCCTCTTGCCAATTCTGTCCAAACAAAAGCTCTTAAATCTTTGGGTTCGATCACAGGAAGAGGCTTGAAGGCAAAGAAGAAAACAATTTAATTGCTTTGAGATCTCAGCAACAGAAAACACTTTAAAGTGACAGACGATGAGTACAGCTTCATACACAGCCGACTAATGATGCGCCGATTCAGGAGGAACTGCTTTTCTCTCTCTTTCTTCTTGTTGTTCTCTGGCAGTTGACAGAAAACAAGATCTCATTTTGTTTGTAATACAGACAGTTCCAACATATGTCTTAATGGGTAAAAATCTTTAAACGACGTCTGATTTTTGCACCGCGTCGCTCTACGGGAGAAAAACAATGAAGGAGCTGAAAAATGACCCAACGAATCCAGAGCTGAGAGATCGCGTAGCATCGTCCTCCAACATTTCATTAATTAGTCGCACCTGTCTGAAGTGGTTTAAGAAGTGCACTTTGTCACGATGTCGGGTAAACCTAGAGACGTGCAACGCTCGCGGTAGAATCACGGCAGACGCCCGCCAACTCGCTCACTGATGTGTCATTCACGAGCTCACCTCCGCCGTGCTTTTCTTAGCGCGGTGGCAGCTTCAACAACGCGCCTCTCAGGAGTCTTCACATCTCTGCTCTCTGGCCTCGCTCCTCTTTCATCTCATCTTCCCCGATTCCTTGCCAGGAGATACAAAGACTGCCTTCTGGCTAATAAGATTTGACAAGCGTGGCTAACCTTTTTTCTCCACAGGTCGGGCCTGTAGAGAAGCTCTAATCAAATGCGACGCTCGTCAGCGTACGCACCTGCCGCTGAAGGCCTAATGAAAATGTCTGACGATAAATTAGGGAGAGTGCTGGAAGTCCACCGACGAGAGTTGTGATGAGAAGGGCGGAGCCCTGACCGGCTTTAAAGAGAGATAAAACTATGGGAACAGACTATGCATGCAGTGATACAGTTATTTCTGTACATACTGTATGTAGATTTACAGTACGCACGTTGTAGTCCTCATGCTTTCAGAGCACTGTTGCTAGGTTACAGCTTCCAACCCGATTTATTACATGTTGTTGGCATGGTGTCTATTTCTGACCATGTGCGAAAACATATCCGTGTGTGCCTGAAAGAACGGGCTTACACCCTCCTGTTGAGCTCAGACGGATGGACTTTGTAAAAGAGAACCTGCAGACGCCGGCAGTGGAGGAACAAAAGCAGCAAACGGCAGAGAAGGCACGTCAATGGCACCCACAAGACAATACGGACGTCTTGTTTTTATGTTGTGCGAGTCTGGTTTTTGGGAAAGGTTCTGTTCCAAAAACATGGCAGCAATGGGTACAAATAACTCCAGCAGCAAGAACTCTAGCAAGTCCAAACCTAATTCAGGCCCGCTTCACTCACCGGCGCTCCTTTGGTCCACTTATTACATTTTTAAGGATTTAGTCTGTAAAGGCTTCACATTGTTCGTAAAGTTCTTACAAATCAAAAACGTCCTCCGAGTTAAAAGACATACATGTCGAGAGTTTTAGACTAAGGTCATATGACGCTGAGAAATGACAGGGTTTTGTGTTTTCGGTTGGCTGTAGCAGCCATCTTTATTCTTAAATGTATTTGGCTATTCTGATACTCGGCTGTCGGAGTAGCCAATTATGTTAATAATTAATATTGAAGTCGTCCATTGCGCTGTTAATACTGCCAACATCTGGAAACAAGTTTCTCATTAAGAGTTGGGTCCTAATAGTTTGATTTAAATATCAAAGTTGTATTAGCATTCCAATTGGCTGCCATCTTGAATCGACACATACAGGGTTGTAAATTGGGCAGTTTGGCAGATGTTCAGCTAAAGTTTGGTGTGATAGTAGCGGAGAGTCGCCAAAAAGCACACTAAGTGCTAACTCGCTTCATGGAATTCAGATTGTCCAAAACAATATTTTGAATGTTAACCCAAACGACAACCAACACAGTTGGGTGTTTGCTCCAAAGAGCCAATTGCCAACCAAACAAGCGGGACATCCATGTCTCTCGTGGGTGAGGGGTTTGAAAAGTGAATGTTTGTAGTTTTAGAATTTTTTTTTCTGAACTGGAACTGAACAGAGATCGAAGTAAACCTAAATGTTTTCGTGCTTGATATTCAAGTGGAGGAGTTACACTGTGGAGACAAAAGAGGGAGTTTTTCCCCGCAGAGTGATGGATCCTGGCGAGTGGGAGGAACCATTTTATCCACCACCAGGTGCAATGGCGGAGCAAGGGGTGGCCAGTGGTTGCACTGATCACCATACATTAATTTTCAGTCACCCCAAGGGCCCCCCTGCTTTTAAGCAATATAAAAACTAGAAAGCACAGTTTCCTTAAATGATCGGTGAAGCTTGTTTACGTATATAAATGGTGGAGGCCATCTTTGATTTGAACGTGGCAACCCTATTTTCATTGGGGACCTTTCTTTGAACGGGGAGTGATGGCGCAGAGGTTAGGGAAAGTGGACCTGTGATTGGAAGGTCGCCGACTTGACTCCCCCGGTCATCAACATCAAAATGTAAGTGGAAAAGGTGGAACACCCACACCTGCCTCCACCCTCAATAGACTATATGCCACGTGGGGTCGTGACGTATTTCCGGTAAAATGCAACCCATATACGCCACTTCCGGTTCCTTTCCACTGCCATTGTTGTTAGCGTTAGCTCCTAGTAGCAGACCATGACAACGACCCGAAACGGGAAGCGGCTGCGAGCTACCGGCACTACAAGTGAGTTCCGTTGTGTCCGCCCACCGGTAGGTACAGCTGTTCCATTCCCCCGCCGAGGGGGGGTTTGGGCGACAATGGATCACAGCTATCCGAAGGGGTAACGTCACTATTGATTTATATAGATTTATTATTGCTGTGTATGTAGATGTTTTAATAATTGTATTTACTCATTTATGTTCGAGTCATTCCCGCTAACCGGAAGTGTGCCGTTTGGGTAATGAATGCGGAAGTGCTGGAATGGGAGTCCGTGGCATATAGTCTATTGCTCCTCCACTCTGGGCCCTTGAGCAAGTCTCTTAACCCCCACCATCTGCTCCCAAAACAGGTCTCTCTTGAAAATGAGTCCTTGGACTCAATGAGATTACCTGTATAAATAAAGGTTAAATAAATACATTTAATTCTTATGCCTAGATGTAGCCACACACCAAAACTGAAGTTGTTACATTGTGCGTTATCCGCACAAGATGGACTGAAGAACGGAGGGTATTTCCAATCCCCCTCTCCGCTCCTACCACAACTTATTTAAATAACACCTTTAGTATAACCAATGAGATTATTAAAGATCATTGTCCTCAAAGACACGCTTATGAGCTAAAGAGGCTTCTCCGTCACGGTAAAACCTCTAGTACAAAAATGTAGTCAAACGGGTGAAAGAGACGAGCGACGCATCAATTGTGTTGTAGATTCAGAAGGTGGGGAAGTCTGAGGGAGAAGACGGAGGACAGGGAGAAAACAGGCTGGTAATGAAGTACCCACCACTAGTGGATGAGAGCTAAAGTGGTCTAACAGATCTGTCAGGCTGCTAGACGGTGGCTAATTATCCCCCCTCCTCTTCTTGTGCACCAACTCTTCTGTCACTTCTCTCCAGTTTTCTCTGCCTTACATTTTATTTTCTCTCCACTTTTGGCTCCGACTCCCTTCGTTTTCTCTCCAACGTTCTCTTGTCTCTCTTTCCCTCCCGTCTGTTGCTTCTCTCCATTCCCATCTGCCTCCTCTCCATGTCCAACCGTTCTCTTTTCCCGAATCGTCTATTTCTGGATGAGATTGGGTGTCTTGGGGGTGGGGTGGGGGGGAGGACTTAGCGTTTGATTTGCAAGTCAATAGTCATTTCTGTCAGAGACTTTAAGTTGAGGGAAGTTTTAATGTGGCTCGTATTATTTCGCACAGGAAATTATGAATTTGCATTAGAATCCTCCGCAGATTTGCTCGTTTTTCTTCGTCTCACAGACAAAAGTAGCTGCAAGTTAAGCTTTCAGAGATTTCAGTTGGAGCACTGAAGCCTTTGTTGGACTTAAAATGAACTGCTCTGACATCTGAATATTGTTATATATATTTTTTCTTCAAGTCAAAACATTTATTATTCAAGTACTTTACAATGCTCCACTATGCGTGTTTCTACCATAGCTAAAAATGCCACATTTAAGAACTAAACCCTAAACTTAACTAGAGAAAATGCATGCCCTGTGAAAATGCAGTGTGAATGCTTATTGCAGAAGAACTTGCTGATATAAGCTAAACATGCTGAAATGTAGCTGAAATGAAGAACTAGACTAAAGCAAAAGAACTAAAGAACATGTATTTGCTCAATTAGGTTTAAATATGCAGAAATAAGCATAACATTAATAAAATTACAGTATTTTCAGGTGTATAGGTCACACCTGTGTATAGGTCGCATTGTCCAATTATCACCAATAGATTGGAAAAAATCCCTAGATATGTCGCACGGGTGTATAGGTCGCACCTACGTTTAGCTCTGCTGCAAATGTCTGCCACAGGAGCGCACAGCAAGGCTTTTAAGAAGATTAACACTTAAAAACAATTATTTGTTTGATAAAAATTATAGCAAATATATGTCTGAGCTGAACTTTTCCTTAATAAATGAACGTAATTGTGAAATGAGCTGGATTAAAAAAATTGTTTCACCGAAAGTGATAACAAGCCATATATAGGTCGCACCTGAGTATAGGTCGCAGGCCTTGAAAAAAACCATAAAAAGGTGCGACCTATACACCGGAAAAAACGGTAGCTAAAAAAAAGGCTGAAATTAGCAACAACTTTTTTTGCTGAAAACACAAAAAGAAGTGTAAACTACCAGAATGAAGCGGAAAGAGCAGAAATGTGTTCAAAAAAGGTGAAATCAGCTGAAAAAGCAAAAATTAGCATAAAACCGCTAAATAGTAGCTTGAATAATGTGAGTTCATCAAAGCAAAACCGTACCGAATCAGTCAAAGTCCAGGCTAACAACGACTGCCACCGGTGCTGTTGACAAACAGGGTGCCGGCAGAAATTGTGCTACTGTTAGTCAAAGACCACGAGGAGGGGAAACATGTCAGGAGACAGAGGGAGAAGACGAAAGTCAAGAATTCATGACTGAGGGTTGCAACTCTAAATGTTTCAACCCTCAAGTCATGAATTGTTGAAATAGAACAAAAACTGTTAAAAATGATTAACGACCATGACTCGAATCATCTCGTACTAGCGCAGCTTGTTATGGCGACAAGTTAGGGAGATTTGTCTTTCTTTGAAACGTCTTCTGGAAACAACATCCGCTAGTCTTTCATAAAGTGACTCACCTTAAATATTTTATTTACCTGATTGTATTGCAAAGTACATGCAGTACAAACAGTACCGGTACTCAGTATTTTATATGCAGTTCTATTAAGATGTAAAAACAACCGAAACACATTATTCACTGCCTGTCGCCAAAAGAAAAAAGTGGGCGATAATGTTTTTACAGGGATTTATGTTGCTGTGTGTTAGAAAAATATCTCATGAACCACCAGACAAACTTTAACTACGTCGACAATTGATAAATTTTTCTAGACGAGTCTAAAGCACGCGGGCTAATGGCCCTCCAGTACCAGAATTGGACACCACTGGTTTAAAAAATGCAGGATAGTAGCTGTCTAGACCAGGATTGGACACCCCTGATGTAAGACATACATGATGGTGGCCCTCAAGGACCAGAATAAGACACCCCTGATCTAACTGATGCAAGACAGTGGCCCTCAAGGACCAGGATTGGACACCCTTGATCTAAGACATGCAAGATAGTGGCCGTCTAGGACCAGGATTGGACACCCCTGATGTAAGACATGCAGAATAGGGACCTTCAAGAACCAGGACTGAACACCCCGATTTAAAACATGCATGATAGTGGCCCTCAAGGACCAGGATTGGACACCCTTGATCTAAGACATGCAGGATAGTGGCTGTCGAAGACCAGAATTGGACACCCCTGATTTAAGAAATGCAGGATAGTGGCACTCAAGGACCAGGACTAAACACCCCTGATTTTAGACATGAAGGATAGTGGTCCAAAAGGACTAGAACTGAACACCCCTGATTTTAGACATGAAGGATAGAGGCTCTTGATGAACAGCATCGAACACCCCTGATCAAGAACATGCAGGATAGTGACTCTCAGGAACCAGGATTGAACATCTCTGATCAAGGACATGTGATTGAACATCTCTGATCAAGGACATGTGATTGAACATCTCTGATCAAGGACATGTGATTGAACATCTCTGATCAAGGACATGTGATTGAACATCTCTGATCAAGGACATGTGATTGAACATCTCCGATCAAGGACATGCAGATAGTGGCTCTCAGGAACCAGGATTGAACATCTCTGATCAAGGACATGTGACTGAACATCGCTGATCAAGGACTTGTGATTGAACATCTCCGATCAAGGACTGGCTCTCAGGAACCAGGATTGAACATCTCTGACCAAGGACGTGATTGAACATCTCTGATCAAGGACATGTGATCAAACATATCCGATCAAGAGCATGCAGGATAGTGGCTCTCAGGAATCAGGATTGAACATCTCTGACCAAGGACGTGATTGAACATCTCTGATCAAGGACATGTGATTGAACATCCCTGATCTAGGACATGCAGGATAGTGGCCCTCTAGTACCAAGATTGGACACCTAAAACTTTTAAGTTACCTCAGAAAGAAAAAAAAAACAGCACAAAGTTGTGATGTAATCCACGCTCACCTCTCTGGCTGTGGCAGGTTCTGCGAACTTGGTGGCTGTCTGAACTTGTTCACCTTGGCGTAGAGTCCTTCTATGTCACTGGGGGGTGCCTGAGGCAGGTTTTGCCCTCCTGAAGGCAATGCCGGGGAGGGCGTGCGACTGGGGGACAGTGGAGAGGGCGGCTGGCAGAACTTGCCGATGCGAGCGTAGTGGGGGTCGCTGTCGTCATCTTCCATATCGGGTAGGGAGTTCCGGTCGGGGGTGGTGTAGCCGGAGTGGATATCCTGGTAACGTGGGTCATGGCTGTCGGGGGGTGGGGGGGTGAGTCTGTTATTCATGAGGCAACATAACCAGTATCCTTCACCTCGGTCTTTAAACTGTGACAAAAACAAATCCATTTTCTTCACCTGTCTCTGCTGTCAGGGACCCGGTCCAGCTCCTCCTCGCTCAGGGCATCCAGTTTGTTCTTTGATCCTTTGCTTTTGTCGTCTTTCTTCTTACCGAACCTGGACGACACAATCCAGACATGTAAGAGAATTATTTGAGGTGAGAAGCGGAGCGGCCCTGAGGTATAAAACACTGCAACCATCTAACGACAATTAAACAGAAAATATGTCGACATTTAAAGTGTTTTGATACAGACTGTTTGCTTTCAAATATAGCAATTATGGGAAAAGAAAGGCTTATATTTGCTAAAGACTTTCATTTCTTAACTTCTGAGATTTGAATTGGTGCTACATAAATAAACTGAATTGAACACCGAATTCATTTTTATATTTTTATTGGCTGCTTCCAAACCAGAGGCGTAGCCAGAATTTCATGAGGGGCGGTTCATTTAAAATAAATCTGGACCCTGTCAGACAAGCAGGTCTCGTGGCGCAGTGAGAAGAGCGTTGGCTCGCCGATCCGAACCTTATGGGTTCAATTCTCACATGGGACAACGTTTTTTATTTTATTTTTTTTATTCCAGATTAAAAAAACACAAGAAAACTATTTACAAAACAACAAGAAATAAAGCATAAAGTTTTTTTTACAGTAATCTGGAATGAATAAATAATCTAAAAAAAAAAAAAAAAGTCATACCTTGTGGGAATCGAACCCACGAGGTCTAGATAAGGTTAGGAGCAGCTAACGGCGCAATGCGTTACCCAGTGAGCCACCAGGACGTGTGCATTTCTGAGCTCCACATTTATAAACGAACGAACCGCCCCTCATAGAATGACTAGATGGGACTTCATAGGCAAAGTGGGCGGTTCGTTTGAACCGGGCGAACCGTCCCTGGCTACGCGCATGCAAACGTGTGCGCATAAAAGACATGCATTCATGTCATGTGTCTGTTAGCAAAATACCACAAGAATAAAGATGGCTGCCACGGCTAAACAACCAAAAACACAACATTTACAGCAACATATAGGAAAGACCTTGTACAACCATTGGCATTGATTTGTGATCTTGACCTTGAAGTTGTGGTAATGACATGATCATGTGACATGGTGGTACAAAGGTGTATGAAGTTTTGGTAAATTATCTGGAGCAGATCTGAAGTTATGTCCCAGACAATCAAAAGTTTAATGATAGACTACAAAATAATGTGAGGGTACATCTGTCGGTCGGTCAGTCGGTGCGTTGGCCGGTCAGTCGGTGCGTCGGTCGGTCGGTGCGTCGGTCGGTCGGTGCGTCCGTCGGTTGGACGGTGCGTCGGTCGGTGCGTCGGTCGGTCAGTCGTTGCGTCGGTCGGTGCGTCCGTCGGTCGGTCGGTACGTCCGTCGGTCGGTCGGTACGTCCGTCGGTCGGTC
>JBBPBX010003686.1:44769-61824 GCA_038048925.1 Garcialebias charrua
AATAGACAGAGTGACACACACACACATAAACACACACATATATGGTGGCAGCCATCTTGGAATTTGACATGGCAACCCAATTTTCAATAGTGACCTTTCTTACGCCTAGACACAACAAAATGGAAGTTGGTACGTTGCTTATTTTCTAAACTATCCAGCTCATAAGATGAGCCAAATGGATGGACAAAGGGTATTTTAAAGTCCTCTCTTCATGCCGTGACAGGAGGACCATAACTACCACTCTGAGGACTACCTATGGTCACAGTATGGACAGTGTGAAAACAAAAGAAGGCAAACTTCCCTAAAATGGTAACAATAGCCGTCAAGTGGGCCTTTGTGGTCTGAAAGTTTGTAAAGCAGCAACACAGAGTTTATAGTGTTAAGTGGTAGGGGCATGGGGTGAAATGGAATTGGACTGTAAGGTTCTTTGGTAAAAGGCTTGTATCAAATGAGAACTGGGTAATCATCCTATTTGCCTCCAAGAGTCAAAATATATAAAGAGGGGATGAAAAAGAACAGAAAGCAAGTGAAAAGAACGAGTTAGCCAATCTGCCTTGGAGAATAAATGCTAACGGCTGTGTATGAAAGAGGGTGTATGGGTGAGTTAAAGCTCCTGGGAAAGTGCAGTTTTGCTGGGAACGAATAAGGAGCTTAGGAATATATATGGGAGAAATGTTTCTGCGTTTAGAGGCGCAGGGAGAACAGTTAATCAGCCGAGCAGAAATGTTATCGCAGTAATTAGATTGCTCTGTATGCTTCTGGAGAAGAGCACATATACATCCCAGTGGAGTTTCCTGTCGTGATGTAATACAGCGCCTTCTCCTGTTCTGGCAACACGCCGCTGCTTTATGGTGAGACTAGTCGGAAAATATTTCAGGCTTCAAATAGACAGAGTGACATACCCTCTTTAATGGTGGTATAACTTCCTTGTGGAAGCAGGGATCAGGCTACAAGAGGACTGTCACCCAACAACAAGGTCACAACAGAAAGCCAGCTTTGACTGACAACAACAAAAGCAAACCTTTACCTTTTTTTAAAGAAGCTCCCATCTCTGCTTGATAATGAAAAAAATAAAATAAAAATGGCCAGCAAGCTCTTGAATTTTCCCTCCAGGGCATAATTAAATCTATTCATCTGACTTCCTTTCCATACGTAATGCAATTCTGTAAAAAAAAAAAAATCTGCCTCCATTAATAGCAGATTTGAGCAGTAGTGGAATGGGGAAAAAAAAGGAAAACTGCACTCGATGCTAATCGTAGATAAAAAAGCTTCACTTAGAAGGCATTAATAATGTAGGGATGCACGGAGGGAGATGGGATAGTGATTTATATATTTAATACTTTAAATGAGTACATCTACAATGCAATAAAAGAAGGTTTACAATGTGTCGAGAGATAGAAAAGTCAAAAGAATGTGCTTTCCAGAAATTTAGGATGAACCAAGTCCTTCAAAAACCTGGCTGCAAAAACAATAGCAGAAAGGAGTCATTTTAATAACCTATCTAAATGAGTCTAATTTACCGCCTAGAGGAGAGAAGATTGAGGCAGACAGGTATGGATGCACAGCAAGTTGTTCCCAGGGGAACTGCAGGCGGATATGGAGCGCTTGTCTTAATCAACGCCTGGCCAGTTTCTGGAGTAGATACTTCAGTCAGACAAAAGAGAGGGAGCAGATAAAAGGGAGGAAACGAGGTACTAGGTAAGGAGGGAGGGGACAAAAGAAGGGCCGATGAAGAGAAGAGGGGTGGGGGGTTAAGAGGGAAGACCAGACAAAGGTGAAAGATTGGATATGTAAACTGTAAAAAGGCAAAGTCATAGTGAGATATTGGTTTCCCTTTAATTGTTTGCATTGTGATATGGGGCATATTTTAGCCACACCACATAAAAATCTGTCACCCCCAGCAATTTGCCTCGTCTTTCCACTTCTATCAGGGGAGTCGTTAATATTTAACAAGGCTGCCGGGCTATATGCCTCTTCCTCACGCGTCACGATGGAAGGTAGCATGTGATTGTGTACGACCCGTAAATACAATCCAAAGAAACTGGCAGTGACCTTTCCCCTGCCTGTTCTATACATCAGGGGGGGGGGGTTTACCAGATGTGCGCCGCAAACAGCAGAAAGGACTCGCAGCCAACCCATTCAGATGTGTTAAATATTTGATGCGGGCAAATAAAATGTTGTGTTACCTATAGGAAGACAGTGTCCTTGTACATTTACTGCTGAAAAAACTCAATGGAGCCTTTTTCATTTCAGAATTTACATGGAAAGTGGTAGGAACCATGTCTCCAGATGATAGCTATTGGCAGACAAGGAAAGGTTAGACACTTGGCTTCATCATGCATGCTCAAGACAAGAGACACTTAACCTTCTCAGTCTGGACAGCAGAGGTCATGCCCTGAGATACAAACGGGGGGGGGGGAAGGCAAACCAGCATGTGTTCGTCATTAGCAGACATTAAATGACAGAGGAAGTCAATCCATCACATGTGGCAAGAAGACGACTGGACTAGACAGAACCAATGATGGAGGTGTAATCACTTCCTGGCACCTTGTGCTTTGTGCTAATATGCGTCAGACAGTAGGTAGGATCACAAGCTAATTGGCCACGACTGTTTCCGGTGGCCACATAAATGCCTTTAATTGGCTGGCAAGCAATGGACAGTTGGTGTCCAAAAGCACCGCTGAGCAGTCTGGGTCTGTTACGAATGTTTCTGCGCTTCAAATGGTGCCCCCATCCCTCTGGGTCATTTCAAATGTCATAACTCGATAGGAGGTGATGCATCGTGAAACTGATCGACACAAATGGAGGGCTCGTCTCGCTGTCTCGTTTGATAATTACAGCCCAGACAAATAATTCACGGTACAAATGAGGGTATAGTGTTTCCCAGCTGGATGAGTCACTGATGCTACCAGTCAAATTATTAATTTATGCAACTTTACTTGGCATAAAAGACAATTACCCAGTGATTACCTCTCTGAAGTTTTGCTTCTTGTAATAAATCTGTAAGTGAGAGTATAATAATCAGCTGATAAAATGGAGTTGCCTTCACTAGACTCTAAACTTCTTCTACTTCATGATCCAAATGCAGTGGCTCTGCCTTATTTTGCTTCTCTTTATAGCTGTCCTTTGAGTCAAACAGTTCCGAGACAGGAATAAAGCCATGAAAGACAAGAAAACGTAAAAGCTCTTCGTATGAGAAAGGGAAAGGGGAATTTCAAGGGTGTAGACAAGGCTCAAGTGACAGACGAAGGCAACGAGGGAAGGGTTGGGATGCGACGAAGGAGCCTTGTTGCCCCTTTATCAACTGATATATATGCATGAGGATTTCCTCATCATTTTCACTGTCAATTTCCAGCCCCTCTGATATTTGACTGACAGCTCGCATCAGCCCCAATAAACCTGCACATCATTTTCAAGAAAGCTGCCCATCGCGTTGGATAGAGGGAAGAAAAACGGAGAAAGAAAAAAAAGTTAATTTGTTTTCCGGCGGCTGCTGACAGTGATAGCGCCCATGTCTGTTTGCCACCATGGCAAAGTTGTAAATTAAAAACTGTGCCTCAATAGCGAGCACAGGAAGCTGCTTCTGCTGTGCAAAAGCTCATTTTCACCGACGGTATGAAAATATTTGGCAGCTTCTCATACTTAGAGCGTCAGGAGACTTTGCAGAGAGAAAATGGCACATTTATGAATTATGAAAAGAAAGAAAAAGGAAATGGTTGTCATTTTACTCCTCTATGGAAGGTAATTTACTGTTTGCTGTCAACTGTATTTCAAGATTACGGCACAGCTAAATGAAAGATTTAGAACTTGGATTGACTAGAAGTAGACCAATTAATCAGCCGAACGGTTAGTCAACCAACATTTGACGTTTTATTTGGCTATGTATCATGCCGGTACATAATTAACAGACAACATAACCAGCTCACTGCTGCTCATTTTTCGGGTCTTTTAGGCAAAAAAAGCCTTCTATACCCAAGGATAAACTCAGCCGACTTAAAAAGAAAGATTGTTGGTATACTTATAGCTTTGCTACATGTGCAGTAAAAGCATCCTAGAGAAAAATGTCTACGTGTACCAAAGTCAGCCACTGAAAGCCCACACTGATCGACCTCTAGTGATGACATTACCTTGACAAAAGGTATCACAAAAGAAGAGGAGTGAGATTTGAATGACTGCCTTTGCCCAGCAAGGAGACCAGAAGCATTTATCAAGTTCTTGGAATACGTATATTAGGCAGCACTGATCAGTAAGTCATGGTTGAGTCTTTTATCAAGTGTTGCAAAGAAAATGGTCTTGTAGGCAAAATCTACGACCGTACTCATATTTTACCAAATGAAAGTAAACTGTTGACGATTCCACATCACCTCAGCTAAGACTTAAAATCTGCATGAAGACTTGAATCAAAGAAATCCACCTGCAGAGTATTAACCACCAGCGGGATTAGGTTTTACACCATTAGAGCTTAAAGTCACGGTTAAGACGACCACGCAAACATGTCAGAGGGATTTCACGATGCCTACCAATACCGGTGACAACCAGGGCCCTTTCAAACGCCTCCCTACAGATTTTCCTCTTAGCTTTCAATCCTTTTCCTTTCGTTATCGCAGGTGTTTTCAGTTCATCAAAGCCTGGAATAATGTCATGGCCTGATTAAGTGCTCCACCTTGACCTGGAATGAGCAGCAACACGTATCTTGACAGAACAAATCTAAAGTTAAGAATTAAAAGAAACAAGTGAACCGCAGATAGCAAATTATAGACTCACTGACAAACTATTTTACAGCAATCTATAGCAACGGCCCAGAGAAGCAAAGACTATATACTGCCTGGCTGACATCATGGCTTTAAATTTCTTAAGTTTCAATGATATGAAGTCTGAAGCCATATTGTTCCTTCCCAATGACAACCTCGAACCACTGCATCAACCTTTCTGCTCTACCCCTGTCTGAAAAACAAAAAGTCACAAATCTGGGAGTGATAATGGATCCGTCCATGAAACTCAACAGTCATGTAAACATGATCGTCAAATCCTGTTTTTTCCAGCTGAGGCGACTAAGCTAAAGCCCATATTATCAAAAAATAACCTGGAGACAGTAATTCACGCATTTATTACATCTAGGCTTGATTACTGCAATTCACTTCTGCTTGGCGTCAGTCAGGCCACCATTGCACGATTACAACTGGTTCAGAACGCAGCTGCCCGATTTTTAACCAGCACACGCAAAAGTGAGCACATTACACCAGTCTTGGCCTCCCTGCACTGGCTACCGGTTCATCTTCGAATCCAGTTCAAAATTCTCATGTATGTCTACAAATCACTGAACAGTCTCGCCCCCGCCTATCTCTCGGATCTGATACACCCATATGTCCCTCCACGTGCTTTGAGGTCAGAGGATCAGGTACTCTTAATAGTTCCAGAAACTCGCCTTAAGCGCAGAGGTGACAGGGCCTTCTCTGTAGCAGGCCCAAGACTCTGGAACGAGTTACCGCTGCTCGTCAAACAGGCCCCCTCCCTCGCAGTTTTCAAATCCCGGTTAAAAACTCACCACTATTCTGTTGCTTTCAACACCAGCTAATTTGTATTTGATCATTTTATTTATGGTCTGCAATGTTTTAATGTCTTTCGTGTTGTACTTCATTGTGTGTGTTGCCTGTTTGTTTGTTTGTTCAGCACTTTGGTTTGGACTTGTTCCTGTTTAAAGTGCTTTATAAATAAAATGGTATGGTATGGTATATATGTGTGTATATAAAACCTTTGACCGTAATTTATGACCTTGATGCCGGGGTGATGAAAAGTGTATGTGACACTCCATCTAGTGATGATGCATTCATGTTAGAAGGTTAGTTAAATTTTCTTGAACAGATCAGAAGTTAAGGGTGGGTCATGGACATTTTTAAAGACAGACAGAGACTACATCATAATACAATCCAAGGGTTTCTCCTACCATTATACAAGCAGGGAACCCCACTCTGTCAAAAGAACTGAATACCCTGCCTACTGACCCCCCGTCGACAACTACTGGCAGTGGCATAGCGCTAAGCTAGCGGTGTACAATACAGATGTGCTAGCTAAAAAGCTATGACTATGGAGTAGAGCTGTCATTTCTAACCTGGGCCTGAAGCTCGGCCCAATCTGAATTTGGGGCGGGCCAGGCCATGATAATGTGCTGGATAGATAGGCTGGGTCGGTGTTGGGATTTTGATTGGGTCAGTGGATCAGCTGCGATCACACTATATGGTAACATGGCTTGCCATACCATCACCAGCCACACGTGGCCATTTCACCGCCTGATGACCAACCTTGAAAGAGATAAAAAATGTTCAGTTAAGCTACAGATGGGACTGTACGGCCAGGAAGCGATCCATTGTCCAAATGGAAGTTCATTCAGCCACTGTACTCAGCAGACGCACGCAGCCGATGACCAAACAGGTGAGATCCCAAAGCAGACGTGTCAGAGCAGTCCATGTCTGAGTAATAATTATGCAGAAGAATGCAAGCAGAAACAGGGTTGTAATAGGGTTTAGGGCAGGGTTGTCAAACTCACTTACAAAAGGGAGCCAAAATTAAAACCTTTTTCAAACTAAGGGCCAGTTTCAGAAGCTAAATTACGTCAAGTTAGATATCCAACATATTTTCTTGGTTGCAGGTCCTTAAAAAGAGTTTGATTGGTCGCATATGATGTACTCCGTTGCACTTTTGACATCATATTCAAAGGTTATTGAAAAATGTCAAGTGAAAAAAGTATTTTACTTTTAACATAATTATCATCTTGGGGACCAGATAAGATGTCAACAAGGGCCACATTTGGCCTCTGGGCCTTGAGTTTACATGTGGTTTAGGGTAAACAGGTTTTTAAGGTAACAACAGCCACGAAAGGACAAACACCCCCTCAGCTCTGATCTTCTGCCCCTTTTATTCAGCCGCGCGTCCCCGACCATTAACAACTAATTAAAAATGTCAGTTGTTTTTCCGGGTTCGGACCTGTAATTACCGTTACTTCGTTGGGTCGGGTGGGGTTCTGAAATTATGGCTACGGGCTGGGTCAGATTGTTATGGGCCCGAATGCAACTTTACTATGGAGGTAGCACTCTGTCGCTCTCACGCCGAGTCGTCACCACCATAGATATAATAAACACTAGATAAGCTGAGGCGGAGTCTCCGGCGTCGTCAAGCGGCAGCCATCTTGCGACAGACAGCAACATTAGCTGCAGCTGTTGAAACTGAATGGAGGTGAGGGGTTTACACAAACAAAAATACTCTTAACTCGCTGTAATCTTGACGGATTTACAAACGGTTTATCTTTTTAAAAACGTTATTAACGTGGCTATGATTTCTTTGGTAGTCAGACAGCACTTTTGTCTTTTTTAAAACGTTTTATTCATGTTTTGGGTGTCACACTCATCGAGAATCTAGAATCTGTTTTTATTACACCAATAACTATTTTATTACAAACTACTGTAAATGACTATCTTGATCATGATTGTATTTATTAGCATACTATTAACAAGAGCCTTTGATTAAGGGCTAGCTAGTACAGTATTCCAAATATTTCCCCAGCATTCTTAGATCACTAGGAGCTCTTTGTTTTTAACTGAACTAAAGCTGCACATGATTTCCAAGCGGTTTGGTATGTTCAACACTAATTACTGCTTTGTGTTTTACAGAAATACTCTTTGACAAGATGCCTGACTTTTGTGCAGCCTATGGATGCTCCAATAGGCGTAACATCAAAACAAGAAACCTTGGGATCACATTTCACAAGTAAGACTCTGTGACAGTATTATTACTTTAATTAGAATAATCATAGTTATATTTTGGATCAGTGCACATTATTGGTCATGCTACACACCAAAATGTGAGATAATATTATTGACATAATATTATACATAATATATATTTACATAATAATGACATAATATATATTTACAGCACTTTGGTTGACCTTGTTGTTGTTTTAAGTGCTCTATAAATAAAATGGTATGGTATGGTATACGGCTTGTAAAAGTATCTTTATATAAATTATGATGTATGATTTAGTGTTTCTTTTGGACACAATTTTTAATAGCTGTTTTATTGTACCAAAAGTAAATGCAAGCACACCAAAAGTATGATATATGTGTATAATTGTCATTACTATAATTCAAAGGTAAAGAAAGGAAGTGTGGAAAATAATGACCATCTTCTTCATGTTTTTAAGGTTTCCCAAAACCAGAGAGAGGAGGCGGCAGTGGGAAGTTGCCCTGAGAAGAGAGGGTTTTGTTGCCCTGGACAGGACACTGCTCTGCAGTGATCACTTCAGTTCTGAGGACTTCGATCGGACAGGGCAGACTGTTAGATTAAAAGATAGTGTTGTTCCAACACTTTTCAATTTTCCATCGCATCTTCAAAAGGTATGTATCATCGACCTACAAGATTTCAAGATGTATAAGATTGATATGTCTATAAACTACTGTATATATAAATATGTGGTTAAATGTCACAGTTTAGTATTTCTTTCTGCAAATTTAGCAATAAACAATGTGTTGTTCTTTACATAGCACATTTTAGACACTCTACTTTTGTTTATTTTAGCTTGTAAAAACAAGAGGCTCAAACACCTCTAGAAGAATAGAAGACAACCTGGCAATGGACCTGTCTCAGGATAAAGCTCAGTCTGATGTTGTGAGTATTAATTGATTCACACAATTGATAAGTGAATAATTATTTTTTTTTAAACTGTTAAATTCCACATTAATATTATTTATATATTTGTATATTTTTGCAAAGCAACTGGAAGCCACTGCAAAGAGGCGAAAGTGCTGCAAGCGGCAGGCCACTGACCACCCGTATTCACTGCCTCCTTGCCCCAAGGCTATATATGCCAAACTTAATGAAGCCTCAGCTAGAGTGAGGAAATTGCAGAGGGAGAAATCGAATGCCTTGGCAAGAGAAAGGAGGGCCAAGAAAAGCATGCTGTCTCTTCTAGAGGAACTGAAGGAGAAAAATCTCATCAATGAAGAGCTAAAAGACAAGCTTGAATGCTACTCGGGTAAATTAAAAATATTACATTGAATACATAGTATATAGGGTATTTTATGTTCTTTGGTGAAATGACACCCACTAAATCACTCTTAACTGTTTTTCAGATCTTCCAGTTCAACTGTTGTCGAGGCAGGGCAGCAAGTACACCAAGGCCCAGAGAGAGTTTGCCCTTACGCTCCATTTGCATGGGCCAAAGGCATATCACTATCTGAGAGACACTCTGCATATTTGCCTCCCACATCCGAGATCATTGCAAAGGTATTCTTCATTATGTTTGACTGTAAACTAAATCACTTGGAGAAACTTAAGCGCTACATATTGTGTTACCATGAATTGTAGAACTTGCTGAAAAAGGCTTACATTTTTAACTTTTTAGTGCAATGGCATCTATTTTTGGGATGCCAAGTGTTTTCAGTAGGGATGCTTAGTGTTTAAATGATTGTATGGTTAAATTTTTACTTTTTTATTTTACTAAGGTGGCTGAGCTCTGTTGATGCCAAACCTGGTCTAAATAAAATGATGTTGGACATGCTGGAGCAACGTCGCAAAGCAGATGAGGCCAAATACGGATGTGTCTCTTTGATGCTGGATGCCATGGCCATCAAAAAGCATGTTCAATATGATCCTCAGACACAAACAATGTCTGGATTTGTGGACATGGGAGATCGGATAAATGAAGCTGACATTGCCTCTGAGGCTCTGGTGTTCATGGTGGTTGGGCTTCAAGGTTATTGGAAAGCTCCGATTGCATATTATCTGACCAAGTCCCTAACACCAGAGACACAGAAAGTGTTGGTAGAGCATGCATTAGAAGAGCTTCATCATCGCCAGATATTTAAGGATGCCCAATGTGCCTTACTGCATATGCCATTCTATAACAACATGAACTACTACCTCATGCATATACTGTGTACATTAACTGATATGCTGCTTTGCCACTTTGCAAATGTCAATGCTAGAACCTTTAGTTTATTTTATAGTTATACTTTTTATACTTTTTTACTTTTTGTACTAGTATGCAAAAACTCAGAACAGTATTATGTTCATTAAATGTTTAGTGCTTTAGTTTTTAGAGTTGGTGTAAATTTTCATACTCTTATACCACTATGCAAAAACTCAGGACAGTGTTAAAGTTTTACTATTTTATGCTTATGTCTATTATTATATGTTTCAGTGTTTTAATGTTTAAATAGTTACTGTTGCACCGAGGGAGTGAGAGTCTTGTCACACTATCAGATGTCACACTATCAGATGTTTATTTTTGTTTATTTGTTTGTTTATTTATATTTCTCAATTATTAAATCTTTTCATGTATCTAAAAAGAATAAACTACACATATTGACCAAGGTTGGTGTAATAATGTATTTAATATTACATAATATTTAAATGTGTAGGGAAAAAAATTGGCATAAATTAATTTCATATCACCAATAATAATACTATTTATGATGAAATAGTATTAAATATTTATTAGCATTGTAACATATGTCAGTTAATTTCGCTGGAAATAAACATGTATTTAGAAATAGATGTAAATATAATCTTATTGTGTATACTGCTAGTGCAATACAGTGTCTACATAACGTTATTTTCATGTGAACGTCCATCTTAAGTATACCATATTATAACAACATCTCTCACATTTATAACAAACCAAACCGTTTTAAAATCGGATGGAAATTAAGCAAGTTATGGTTATTTTAATAGTGAATGCACCATTCACATTCATGTTAAGAGTGGGCGTTCTGTCTGTCCCAAGATGGCCGCCGTCTGACGATGTCGGTCTCCATTGGCCAACAGCGGGGCTGTCTTATCTAGTGTTTATTATATCTATGGCGCGCACTGCACCCGAGAGGCGGATCCGACAGTCTTCAAGGCGCATCTCTCTGTGAAACGAGTCCACACTATCTTGTCACGGTTATAACTCATTTTAATACTTCTGGTGATAAATAAATAAATATAAACCCTCCACTAACAAAATAAACCTGGTCTTGTGTGGGGTGTTATAACCTACAGCTTTTTTAATTTTTTTATCGCTGACAGAATCTAGATTTGGTCATGTAACCTGCCAAATACAAATTTTAATAATAATACAAATTATCAGTCAGCCACCAACACCATCCATCCATCCATCTTCTTCCGCTTATCCGGGGTCGGGTCGCGGGGGTAGCAGCCTAAGTAGGGAGGCCCAGACTTCCCTCTCCACCAACACATCATACGTATTTATAATTTTTATTACTAATATTAAAAGATGGAAGCAGCTGATAGCAGGACAAGAAAACTTCCTGCAAAGATAAGTGTAGGCTTTCTGGTAGGCTAAATCTCGTTCAAAATTAAAAATGACTGGAGAAAATTATTTCTAGCTGCTATTTTTGTTAGTTAATGTCTGTTTTTTCCATTATTTGAGAGAAAAAATGATTTTAGAAATAACAAAGTCAGAGTCAGAGATTCTTTATTGTCATTTGCACCACATGTGGTACATGTGATGAAACGAGATTATGTACACAGGGTCCCAGTTACATCCAACAACAAAATGTAAAAGAAGAACAGTAATAACATCTAAGATATGAACTAAGAAAAACATCAACTAAAAATACACTAAGCACTAATGTCATAGAAAAACATTACTCCAAACAGCAGCTGTGTGAGCAGATGTGCACAATGAACATAGCAACATGAACCAGATCAGCAGCAACATGATGTGATATTTCACAGTTTATTTATTATTTATTTATTCATGAGTCTAACAGCCTCAGGGTAGAAGCTGTTCCTCAGTCTAGTTGTTCTACATTTGATGCTCCTCAACCTCCGTCCTGAAGGGTGAGTGAGGTCTTTCATGATGCAGGTGGCTCTTTTCCTGCATCTGGAGGTGTAAATGTCTGTGATGGTGGGGAGACTGACTCCAACATCTTCTGTGCAGCCTTCACCACTCTCTGCAGAGCTTTTCTTTCTGCAGCTGTGCAGCCTCCATGCCACACGTTGATGCTGGAGCACAGGATGCTCTCCACTGCACACCTGTAGAAGGAGGTGAGGACTGGGCTGCTCAGACCAGCTCGTCTCAGCCGTCTGAGGAAGTAGAGTCTCTGATGACCTTTCTTGATCAGGCTGGTGGTGTTGTTGCTCCAGCTGAGGTTATCATTCAAGTGTACACCCAGGTACTTGTAGCTGGAGACCACTTCCACTGCAGATCCTCTTATGTTCAGTGGGGTGTGGGTGTGTTTGTTCCTGTGAAGTGGATACATATTTTTTTTAAATCTATTATAAAAAGCAGTGTTTGATATATATATATACTGTTTAATATATAATTGCCAGATTCACTCACATGTTGTAGTAACTGATGGTAAGGCTGGTGCACCTCTCTAAAGACCCTACCGACTCTGGTTTCTCCAGCATGTATCCCAATAGATGACAAGTATCCCGTCATACATTTCCGTCCGTAGGATGGTCCTGTCTAACACACACACAAATGTAAAATGTTATCTGATGTACTGCGGTCAAACCAGTCAACATTAGTTCTCTCTTAAAGATTTGTGTGGCTCATACATGGTGCATTACAATAAGAGAAACAGAAAGTGCCCCTGCAGTCAAAAAACAATGAGAGAAAATGAGATGCATACAGTATTTATAAACAATATACAATTATGCCATACTTATTACTTTCACATACCTATAATATATCAAGAATAAATATGTCACAGTTTTAGATTTTGTATAAAAGAGCAAAGTCAAAGTACCTCAAAATGCCTCTTTCAGTTTGCTTTTCTATGACCTCTATTCAAAATTCAATCCATCCATCCATCCATTTTCTTCCGCTTATCCGGGGTCGGGTCGCGGGGGTAGCAGCCTAAGTAGGGAGGCCCAGACTTCCCTCTCCCCAGCCACTTGGAGCAGCTCCTCTGGGGGAATCCCAAGGCGTTCCCAGGCCAGCCGAGAAACATAGTCCCTCCAGCGTGTCCTGGGTCTTCCTCTGGGTCTCCTCCCGGTGGGACATGCCCGGAACACCTCACCAGGGAGGCGTCCAGGAGGCATCCTAACCAGATGCCCGAGCCACCTCAACTGGCTCCTCTCGATGTGGAGAAGCAGCGGCTCTACTCCGAGTCCCTCCCGGATGACTGAGCTTCTCACCCTATCTCTAAGGGAGAGTCCAGACACCCTGCGGAGAAAACTCATTTCAGCCGCTTGTATCCGAGATCTCGTTCTTTCGGTCATAACCCAAAGCTCATGACCATAGATGAGGGTGGGAACGTAGATCGATCGGTAAATTGAGAGCTTTGCCTTTTGACTCAGCTCTCTCTTCACCACGACAGACCGGTACAAGCGCCCGCTTCACTGCGGACGCTGCACCTATCCGCCTATCGATCTCACGCTCCAGTTTTCCCTCATTCGTGAACAAGATCCCGAGATACTTAAACTCCTCCACTTGGGGCAGGACCTCCTCCCCGACCCGGAGAGGGCATGCTACCCTTTTCCGGCTCAAGACCATGGCCTCGGATTTGGAGGAACTGATCCTCATCCCGGCCGCATCACACTCGGCTGCAAACCGCTCCAGCGAAAGCTGTAGATCACGATCTGATGAAGCCAATAGGACCACATCATCTGCAAAAAACAGAGAAGCGATTCTAAGGTCACCAAAACGGATCCTCTCAACACCTTGGCTGCGCCTAGAAATTCTGTCCATAAAAGTTATGAACAGAATCGGTGACAAAGGGCAACCTTGGCGGAGTCCAACTCTCACTGGAAACGAGCCTGACTTACTGCCGGCAATGCGGACCAAGCTCTGACACCGGTCGTACAGGGACCTAACAGCCCTTATCAATGGGCCTGGTACCCCATACTCCCGGAGTACCCCCCACAGAACCCCCCGAGGGACGCGGTCGAATGCCTTTTCCAAGTCCACAAAGCACATGTAAACTGGTTGGGCAAACTCCCACGCACCCTCCAGGACCCTGTTGAGGGTGTAGAGCTGGTCCAGTGTTCCACGACCAGCACGAAAACCACACTGCTCCTCCTGAATCCGAGGTTCGACTATCCGACGGACCCTCCTCTCCAGAACCCCTGAATAGACCTTACCAGGGAGGCTTAAGAGTGTGATCCCTCTATAGTTGGAACACACCCTACGGTCCCCCTTTTTGAATAGGGGAACCACCACCCCAGTCTGCCAATCCAAGGGAACTGCCCCCGATGTCCACGCGATATTGCAGAGTTGCGTAAGCCAACACAACCCCACAACATCCAGAGCCCTAAGGAACTCAGGGCGAATCTCATCCACCCCCGGAGCCCTGCCACCGCGGAGCTTTTTAACCACCTCGGTGACCTCAGCACCAGAGATTGGAGAGCCCGACCCAAAGTCCCCAGGCTCCGCCCTCTCTTCACCCGAGTGTCCAGGACATGTGGCCGCAGATCAGATGAGACGACAACAAAGCGGGTTATTTCCGTGTCTCACAAACAATACGTCACATAGTTGCGCAATACCCGTCCCCTCGTTTCCGCGTCACACAGCGGACTCTCCCACTCTCTCCTCCCCTGACTCTCCCTGATTGGTTGACACACGCGTTCACGAGTTTGAACGGCGAAATCATCAACATTTTCAAGGCATGCTTTGGAGGCTGCCGCGGGTTCACGTGCACGCAAAACGCTAAAATGCCAATTCCAAAACGCTCAACACGCACGTGACGTGACGCCCGACTCCAAGACGCGCCTGGAGGCGCGTCCCCCATTGACTTTGCATGTAAACTGGACGCTCCTGCAGTTGAAAAGCTGTTCTGTGTGGATGCACCATTAGAACTTCTTATTAGAACTTCCTGTTAGAACTTTCTGTTAGAACTTCCTATTAGAACTTTCTGTTAGAACTTTTTATTAGAATACCCTTTTAGAAATGCTTATTAGAAAACCCTTAGAACTTCCTGTTAGAATTAGCTATTAGAACTTCCTATTAGAACACTCTATTAGAAATTCCTTTTAGAACTTCCTATTAGAACTTCCTGTTAGAACTTCCTGTTAGAACTTCCTTTTAGAATACCCTTTTAGAACTTTTTATTGGAACTTCCTATTAGAACTTGCTATTAGAACTTCCTATAACTTCCTATTAGAACTTCTTATTAGAACTTCCTATTAGAACACCCTATTAGAAATTCCTATTAGAATGTTCCATTAGAATGCCCCATCAGAACACCCCATTAGAACGCCCTATTACAACACCCCATTAGAACTCCCGATTAGAACACCTCCTTAGAACGTCCTTTAGAACTTCCTATTAGAACTTCATATTAGAATGCACCATTACAACATCCCATTATAACACCTAATTAGACTAACTTCCTAATAGAACTTCATAGTAAAACGCCCCATTAGAACACCCTATTAGAACACCCTATTAAAACTTTCTATTATACCTTCCTAATAGAACACCTTATTAGAACTTCCTATTTGAACCTCTAATTAGAATGCCCCATTGGAATGTCCTATTAGAGCTTCCTATTAAAACCTCCTATTAGAAAACCCTATTAGAACTTCCTATTAGAACTTCCTATTAGAACTTTTTATTAGAATACCCTTTTAGAAATGCTTATTAGAAAACTCTTAGAACTTCCTGTTAGAATTAGCTATTAGAACTTCCTATTAGAACACTCAGAAATTCCTTTTAGAACTTCCTTTTAGAACGCCCTATTGGAATACCCCATTAAAACGCCTCATTAGAACACCCTAGAACACCCTATAGGAACTTCCTATTAAAACGCCCCATTAGAACACCTTATTAAAACTTTCTATAAATCTTCCTATTGGAACTTCCTATTAGAACACCCCATTACAACACCCTATTAGAACACCTCATTAGAATGTCCTTTAGAACTTCCCATTAGAATGCCCCATTGGAACACCCCATTAACACCCTATTAAAACTTCCTATTAAAACTTCCTATTAGAACTTCCTATTCAAACCTCAATTTACAAAGTAGAACGCCCCATTAGGACATCCTATTAGAACTTTCTATTAGAACATCCTATTACACCAACATCTGCTCCACTGGGTGCCCTGTAGCAACTCTCTGCTCCACACAGAGGGCTGTGGTAGCTCGGTTGTCTTTGGTTGCATCAGGAAGGACATCTGGTGTAAAAATAATTGCCAAGTCTTGGTGTGACTTTTTTTGCAGTGGCAACCCCTGAAGAAGGAAACAGCCAAAAAGAAGAATTAATAAATACATAAATTAGAATGCCCTTTAAGAACAACCCATTAGAACAATACTATGTAGTGTCAGATAACTCTTCTGTGGAAAGACAATTAATATGTTTTTATGCTCTTAATTTTCATTTTACAGTTGTTTATGCTTTCTTCTGACTCCCTCAGATTCTTTCCTATAATCTCATCATTATATATAAACCAACAGCCTGTTGCTATGATGACCCTTCCATGTACACCAACTGCCGTACCACAGGACGAGGCCCCACCTCTCTCCCCCCTCTTTTAGATAGGATGCAGCTACATGCTACTGTTGGTTATGCCACACATACAACGTTATCCCCATAGGCACTAGTTCAGTGAGCACATAGAAGCATGACTTGACTGTTGCAGCTGCATAATGAGAGAATGATGCAATCCTATTGGTCAGGAGTGGTGGAACACAACACGTATAGCTCCTTGGAATATCTTCTTTGTAGCACTGACAGTGTGGTGTGGGTGTGATGGAGTGCAGCCTAGATCTAAGTCCACCCTATGCAGTCTTGCTTAAAAGTTTTTTGACAAACAAGTCACTGATGCTGGCAGGCTCCACATCATTGGTTCTCTGCTGCAGTGATGATAAATCCTCACAACCTTGCTTCAGAAGCTTTGTGGATGCTCAAAACCATCATGGACCAATCATATATAACGAGGAGTCCTCTGTGCTTTTGTTATAGTCTGAAGATCTCACCAAGACCCTGAAAAGATCATTGACGGCATTGGCATTTTTTGTATTACTATTTTTTTCCCTTTTATAGATGGCCTCCCTTCACACCTTACAGCCATCCTCTCACACTGATATGAATATATATATATAT
>JBBPBX010003686.1:61864-81060 GCA_038048925.1 Garcialebias charrua
TATATATATATATTATTTTTATTTATTTTTTGTAGAGAGAAAGGAAAGACAGAAAGTAAGACAACAAAACACAACAATTATCCACAAAAAATCACAAGGCAAACACCCAAACTCTATCTGCAATCCTGCAAAGTACATGACAGAACACAGCAACACGTGCATAAAGAATAATAACATTCATGACTTTGCAGTAGATTTCCATAAATATACATACCCATACTTACAAATGAATATACAGTATACATACATATACATTCTAATTCAGTCACATACCCATCTACATTAAGGCCCCGTTTACACTGCAGGCAAATCTGACCCAAATCTGATTTTTTTGCCCCATCTGACCCATATCTGATTTTTTAATGACAGTCTGAACGCACCAAATCCGATTTTTTCAAATGTGACCCAGGCCGTTTCAGTATGTGGTTTTAAATCAGATATATATCTGATGTTTTCAAAGCGACTGCAGTCTGAACGCTCATGTGACTTACATCTGACTTTTTCAGAACACGTGCGGCTCATTTAATTGAGCCCGCGCGTGTTTGTACAGACACAAAGGAGACACGCAGCTCAGAGCGGGGTGGGGGCTAGCGGGGGCTAGCGGGGGGGACAGCTCTCTGTACTTGCAGCGACGCACACACCACTCGCTTGCTTTCTTCTCAGTTTTTGCCTTTCATTTTTGGATGTTTAGCTCTCCCCGATTGGAGAACAACTTCAAAATTACGAACACACACTGAAAACTGTTGCGCGCGTCCATGTTTACTTCCTCAAAGCGTCAGGACAAAAACAAGCGACCAGCCCCATGAAAACAAGCCCAAACAAGCAACTCGCAGCCTGCATGTCACGTCACGCAGGCTGAGACATGAGCCGCAGCGCGGATCCAAAAGAGAAATGGAGCAGAACACAGCTGAAGCTCAATTTTTAATATTTCATCACATCTACAGCTGCACTGATGTTTTCTTCTGCGCATGCGGGTCACTTCTGCAACGTAGAGCGTTCACACTGGAGTCATGCCAGGTCTGATGCAGGTCGCATTTAAAATGTAGTGTGAACGTTCACACCAAAAGATCTGATTTTTTTTTTAAATCGGAATTGAGCATTAAGACCTGCAGTGTGAACGTAGCCTACATTAGCCTGGTTAAAACCAGACCCTTGTCCTTCACTTCGCTTTGTACTAGGGTCTGGGATTTCTCCCATAGACAACGATTTCTCCGGTAGATTTTTGACCGGACCAACCAGAGAACAGAAGGCGGAGTTTTGAACGACGTCGACTGACGTCGTCAGTTAAAATGGCTGCCGCCACGAAGGAATTTTCATGAAAGCAAGGTGTTACAGATTGTAACACAAGGGTTTAACTGACTTTTAACTTATCATTGCCATGTGCCCAAGGTAAAAAACTATTATTTCTTTGCTGAGAAAAAATATATTTCTTAGCTGACGTTATATCAGAAGTGTTCCTGAGCTTAACAGTTCCTAAATCAATTCACGAAATGGTCAAATCTGCTGGATTTAAATTGTTTCGGTTTGACATTTTCCAAACAGCCTCGGGTGCGCTACGAAAATAAATGATAAAAAATCGAATTTTATCTCAAATGTTTCATCTAGGCCAACAGTCAGTAAATTAGAGCCATATAATTACACACTGGTAGCAGAAAAAATATCCACCGAGTGGTTTCTGAGCTATTTATCTGATAGCCTGGACCTCGCCAGGCTAAACTAACAAAACTCCGCCTTCTGTTCTCTGATTGGTCCGGTCAAAAATCTACCGGAGAAATCGTTGTCTATGGGAGAAGTCCCAGACCCTAGTACAAAGCGAAGTGAAGGACAAGGGTCTGGTTTTAACCAGGCTATCTACATGGGTTATTAATTTTGTTCATGAATAAGAAAGTTCATTCTCAATTTTCTCATTTGTTCATGAATAATCATTGTTTGATTTGAGTGTTAAATATAATTTTGATTTAAGAAGGGGCAGGTATTATAAGAATTTTATTCTTCATCTGCTTCCTTTCATTTTAAATCTGTTTTTTTTTTGCTTTCTATACATGTTTTGAATTTGTTGCTTTTGTGTTTTAAATTTGAAATGAATAAATTACATGCAATACAAAAAAAATACAATTCATGTCTGCATATGATATCTACATATACATCCCTGCACCCATTTGTATTACTATTTTTAATGAGGTCGTCATCAGCGGAGAGGAGCAGGGAAGAGTTTGCACTGGTCCTTATAAACAATAATACTGTAGTGTGTGATAAACAAGTGCTGCCTACATACAGATTGTAACACAAGGTTTTAACTGCCTTTTAACTTGTCAATGCCATGTGCCCAATGATACATCACACATCAAGGACACTTTTAATTGGTGACCAAATGCCGTATACCAGAGTTCCATGTAGACTACACCACTGGTTGCCATCTAGTGGGAAGGGGGCATAACAGGAAGTACCTAGATATTGTTATTTAGACTGAAGAACTGAGACTGGATGTGAGCACACATAAAGCAGTATTAGGGTTACTAATCAGGCCTGTTGTGATGATGGTGTTACATTGTTACATTGTAATCTTTGCGTTGTTTTACAGTCAATGCAGAACAAAGAGGGGGATGTGAAACTACCCTCCATACAACCAATAAACCCATATACAGTAATTTTAGGAAATCATGCTCGTTACTATTTATATTGCTTAAAAGTATAGTTTCCTCAAATGATTGGGGTGGTCCCTGGGTTAGCTGAAGATTAATTTTTGGGGCCAAGGCGACCATTGTCTGTCTGTCTTTATGCTCAGTGATGAATATAAATTAAACAAATAAATAAATAAACAACTCTTCTTCTACACAATGTAACTTCTACCCACTGGAATTTTTTTTTTTTTTTTTTTTCTTCTTTCGGCTTTATTCCCTGCGTTAGGGGTCGCCACAGCGAACTGGTCGCACGAAGATTTGGCAGTTGTTTTTACGCCGGATGCCCTTCCTGACACAACCACAGACCACCGAGCAACCACAGCCCTCTGTGTGGAGCAGAGAGCTGATATCTAGGGTTCCCGGGGGAGCAGATGGTGGGGGTTAAGGGCCTTGCTCAAGGGCCCAGAGTGGGGCAGATGAGGGTGGATACAAGTGTGACCGCTTCACTTATCCCACCCACATCTTTGATGTTGTCGGTACCGGGGCTTGAACCGGCGACCTTCCGATCACAAGCTCACCTTCTTAACCTTTGCGCCACCACTCCCCACTGGAATACCTTGCATAAAATCATTATGGTTTACTTGCATTCCCTGTTCCGTTCCAGTCCAGAAAAATACTCATCTAGAAAACTACAAATAAATTCCTCAGCAACCGGGGACATCGACGTATGACTCGTTTATTAAATGTGAACGGCAGTCCAGTTGGAGGTTGGTCTGGTGTTCCAACCCCAGTACTTTTATCTCTAAGCTGCATGTTGCATCATTGTTCGTAACCGCCGCTCTTTCAAATGTAGTAGTTTTTCATTTGATAACTACAGATCTATTTCACTGGTCTAGTATTTTTACTTGGATTTTTGTCTTCATGGATGTATAGTGCTGCTTTAGTCGTTCTCAGTCATGTTTTCATACCTTTCTCAATGTTTTCATCTTTACACATTTTGTAATTTTGTCCTTTTCTTAGTTTGTGTAGGTGCATTTGTGGTATAATAAGTGGTATAATGTGCATATCCTGAACTGTAAAAAACATATTCTGATGAATTGTTTTTGATCATGGCTGGAGCTTGCTACAGTTTATTTTTAATTATCTAAGTATCTGTAGTGGAATTAGAGCTAACAGGGAATCAACTCTAGTTCTTTTTCAAACAGCTGCTAAATTTCAGAAAGCTGGACGTCATTATGTAGAAGCAGATTATAATTTTAAATCCACACTGTGAAAATCTGAACATTTGCAGGTTTTAAATACCTGAAGGTATAACTAAAAGGAAAACATAGATAAAGAAATTTACAATTTTTTAATTGTAGATGAACAAAACTGTAAATGTAAAACTTTCATTTCATTAAAGAAATAGGTATTTTTACATTAAAAACAGATACAATACATTTTATAATGTACAACATTTTTATTAACATTTTCAATCTGGAAATGTCCTTGTGTCTCCAAAAGCAGACAGATCTTTCATGTAATTTCCCTCACTGTGGAGATCTGCAGGAGGGAGCAGCCTAAAGAACAATGTATATAAAAAGTGTACATGGATGAATGAATGTATGTATGTATGTATGGATAGCTGGATAAATGGATGGATGGATGGATGGATTGATACAGTGGATAGATGGATAGGTGGATTGACAGTTGATGGATGGATGGGTGGATGGATGGATGACTGGAAGGATGGATGAATGGATGATGGATGAAAGGGTGGATGGATGATAGCTGTATAAATGGATGATATAGTGGATAGATAGATAGATAGATAGATAGATAGATAGATAGATAGATAGATAGATAGATAGATAGATAGATAGATAGATAGATAGATAGATAGATAGATAGATAGATAGATAGATAGATAGATAGATAGATAGATAGATAGATAGATAGATAGATAGATAGATAGATAGATAGATAGATGGATGGATAGATAGATAGATAGATAGATAGATAGATAGATAGATAGATAGATAGATAGATAGATAGATAGATAGATAGATAGATAGATAGATAGATAGATAGATAGATAGATAGATAGATAGATAGATAGATAGATAGATAGATAGATAGATAGATAGATAGATAGATAGATAGATAGATAGATAGATGGACAGATGGACAGATGATGGATAGATACATTGGATAGATGATAGATGGATGTGGATGGATGGATGGATGGATGGAAAGCTGGATAGATGGATGCATGGATGGATGGATATATACAGTGGATAGATGATAGATGGTTCATAGATAGATGGATGGATTGATACAGTGGATAGATGAATAGATGGATTGGCAGATGGATAGATGGATATGGGCAGATAGATGGATGGATGGTTAGTTATAGCTGGATATATGGATGTATGATGGATGGATGGATGGATGAATAATGGACAGATATAGTGGACATATGGATAGATGGGTGGACAGACAGATGGATGGATGGATTTTATGAACAGAGTTTATTGGATTAGCTTGACTTTAACATCCAGCTGCAGAAACATTACATTATATTATATATGTATACAGTTGTAGTGGACCTACCCAGGGTCAAATTAAGGTTTTTGAACTGTCCAGTGATGACCTTTACTGACCTCTCAGTAAAGCAAGACATTTACTACAAAATCATTCATTTAGCTATAATCTGATAACATAGTCACCAATAAGAGACTATTTCTATCTTTGATTTTAGGCTGATGTGATCAAAAGAATAACTTTTGTCATTTTCATGATGTGTGCTTTTAAAGTTGCAGTATGTAGCTTTTTTTATAAACATATTTCTTCTCTCAGTCACTATTTTTTGTCAGAGTGATGTTAAACAGGTAATCTTTGAGAAATACTATATTCCTCTGGCGTCTCCCGGTGGTTAAAATAGCATTTATAAAAACCAGAGCGGGCCGTTTTTGACCAGCCAATAAAAACAGAGTTATTTTCATGAACGAGCTTCCCCCGCCCTCCCCCCGCCTCTCCCAGCGGCAGCGCGCAGCAGCCGGGCACGCTCCCGTCTCAAACAGTAGCTGTTTCAAGATGGCGGAGGTGGCGAGAGCTTCGAGTGATCAAAGGATTGCAAAGCGATGCAGAGTTAGCAACTTTCCTGCTTGAAAAGTAAGTGTCTTTGCTTGACTCATGTGATAGCGCAAATGCCATGATATTATCTACAACAGGCTAAAACCGTTTTCCGGCCTACAGCTGACGTGATGCTAATGGCAGCAGCTAACTCATTCAACCTCAGTATTGTTTTGATACGTACATTTAGTTATCCTAACTTATTGTATTGTGGATCAGCATGCAGATATGATGAAAGTACTGTAACTGCGCTGTCTGTGTAAGAGATGCATGATCACAACTAGCAATTAGCATATTGTCTGCAGATCATTTGGTGTTCATAATCTAAAAGTCTGTTAGTTGTACTACACAATATATGTTGTTGATGCATACATCTCAACCTCTTTGGACGTTTACCTGTATAAAGGGCCTCAAAAATTATTAATTTTTGGAATAAAATCTGTAAAACTTGCGGTGGGGTGGACGAGTTTGCTGCGGACATGAGCCTGCAGTGAAGCAGGATGAAAGGAGAGCATAAAAAGTTCAAATTTTACTTCTAGCAGCAGAACAGGATGGAAGATGGCTGTTTGATGCTATTTTTTAAATCATCCTACATGCTTTGATATGTTAGATAAATTTGTCATTGTGTGATAAATGTGTTGAAAAGAATATCTGATTATTGTTTGAACTACATTATATGTTTTTATGCAGAGATGATGACTTTGGGGAAGGTCTCAGAAGTGAATTTGGGGAGACTCCCATTCAGGTTTTGGAAACAAGGTAAGTAAGGGGAAACTGTATTTATGTCAAGATTATTTTATGGTTTGCACTGCAACTAATATAACTGTGATCATAATATTATTACACAATTTTACTTCTAGCAGCAGAACAGGATGGAAGATGGCTGTTTGATGCTATTTTTTAAATCATCCTACATGCTTTGATATGTTAGATAAATTTGTCATTGTGTGATAAATGTGTTGAAAAGAATATCTGATTATTGTTTGAACTACATTATATGTTTTTATGCAGAGATGATGACTTTGGGGAAGGTCTCAGAAGTGAATTTGGGGAGACTCCCATTCAGGTTTTGGAAACAAGGTAAGTAAGGGGAAACTGTATTTATGTCAAGATTATTTTATGGTTTGCACTGCAACTAATATAACTGTGATCATAATATTATTACACAATTTTAAAATGTAGATGGTAAGGTTGTATGTCTAATATTGTTTATGAAATGTATTTCCACCAGATATTACGGTAGGCAGAAACAAAAACCAAAGTTTAATAGTTGTTTTTATATAATCCATCCATCCATCCATCCATTTTCTTCCTCTTATCCGGGGTCGGGTCGCGGGGGTAGCAGCCTAAGTAGGGAGGCCCAGACTTCCCTCTCCCCAGCCACTTGGAGCAGCTCCTCTGGGGGAATCCCAAGGCGTTCCCAGGCCAGCCGAGAAACATAGTCCCTCCAGCGTGTCCTGGGTCTTCCTCTGGGTCTCCTCCCGGTGGGACATGCCCGGAACACCTCACCAGGGAGGCGTCCAGGAGGCATCCTAACCAGATGCCCGAGCCACCTCAACTGGCTCCTCTCGATGTGGAGAAGCAGCGGCTCTACTCCGAGTCCCTCCCGGATGACTGAGCTTCTCACCCTATCTCTAAGGGAGAGTCCAGACACCCTGCGGAGAAAACTCATTTCAGCCGCTTGTATCCGAGATCTTGTTCTTTCGGTCACAACCCAAAGCTCATGACCATAGATGAGGGTGGGAACGTAGATCGATCGGTAAATTGAGAGCTTTGCCTTTCGACTCAGCTCTCTCTTCACCACGACAGACCGGTACGTAGATCGATCGGTAAATTGAGAGCTTTGCCTTTTGACTCAGCTCTCTCTTCACCACGACAGACCGGTACAGCGCCCGCTTCACTGCGGACGCTGCACCTATCCGCCTATCAATCTCACGCTCCAGTTTTTATATAATGTATTTCTTTATTGTTATGGCTTTTCTGTGCTGCAATTTTAGTGGACATAAAATTAGAATAATACAGATGCACAATATTGACAATAAATATCTTTGAAGCTTATTTTTTTTATTATTTTATTTTTCTAACCACGTCACAGAAAATGTACAACTTTATAAATTTAAGAATTTTTAAAAAGATGACTTAATTAAAATTCTGTGTTCATGTATAACATACACTTGCACTGAACGTACGTATTTTAGTGCGTGTTAAAAATATGATTTTGTCTATACTTTCGAGTTAGTCTCATTAACTTTTATTGAGAGAATTTATTGTACTGGTTCCCAAGTACATGTTTCTTTATTTCATGATCAAACTTGATTATTGTTGCTTTAATAAAATATGTAATGTGTTTCCTCAGTATCAATGTTAGTTTGTTTTTTACGTTTATATTTTTTTTGTTTCAGTATGTCTTCGCTAGACATTCACGACGACAATGATGAAAGTGACTTGTTATTGCATGTTCTCTCCGTGCATGCGTGGGTTTTCTCCGGTTTCCTCCCACAGTCCAAAAACATGCATGTTAGACTGATTGGTAACTCTAAATTGACCCTAGGTGTGAGTGAGACAGGTCTCTCTTGTAAATGAGTCCCCGTGGCTCAACGAGGCTAGCCTGTATAAATAAAGGTTGAATGAATGAATGTTCTTCTTCCTCAGGTTGTCAGCGCTGTCCTGTTGATGATGATGGTGGTGGTGGTCCCACAGACAGCAGCAAAGCCACACAGGAAGTCCTTTGAAGGATTAGCAGAAGAAACGGTCCCTCTGCGTTTGGACCCAAACAATTTAGTTCCCAGCCTAAAAGTCAGTTCTTTGGCCAGCGACTCCATCTCACCGTGGACCTACAAGTGAGGCTTCAGCTCCTCAGTGTGTTGTCCTTCATGAAGCTCAGAGTCCTGTTAACAGTTTTCGTCTCCTCTCTGTCCTCAGCATCTCCAGGGATGACAACATGTTCCCTCATGCGCTGTCGCAGGCTCACTGTTTGCTCAAAACCTGCCTGGACCACCAAGGACTGGAGGACGGGGGCCTGGAGTCCCGTCCCATTCTGCATCAGGTGCTGGTTCTGAGGCGAGTCAAGACGCCAGGGCCAGGCACAGCTACCACTACCGCCTGGAGTCCAAACTCATCTCAGTGGGTTGCACCTGCGTGAGACCGAAGGTGATCAACCAGCACTGAGGACTGACCCATGGAGACCAGATGAAGACCATCTCCACGTGGGGTGTCCTCCAAAGATCTGTGGCAGGGTGTGGCCTTGGGGCAATTTCAATCCCAAAAATCCTCAATTAAAAGAAAAGAACTTTTAAACGAGTTGATGAAGTTTATCAATGAACCTTAATTTTTTTATTTATATATACTGTATATATATATATAGTCATTCATTCATTCAACCTTTATTTAGTCAGGTAAATCTCATTGAGCCTCGAGGGCTCATTTACAAAAGTGACCTGCTACTAACTAAAGAATGATGAACAGCAATGGTAGAATTTCTGTTCATCATTCTACATCATATATATATATATATATATATATATATATATATATATATATATATATATATATATATATATAGATATAGATAGATAGATAGATAGATAGATAGATAGATAGATAGATAGATAGATATATACATATATAGATATACAGTATATATATAGTATATATACTGTAGTTATAAATATAGTTATTTTTTTATATAGATACCTATATTTATAACTATATATATATATAGTATATATACATATAGATACCTATATTTATAACTATATATATATATATATATATTATATATATACACAAATGAAAGAGTGGAGATCAGGTGGTTCTCTATGGACTTTAGATGTTTGGACAAGCTGACAATCTGGAGAAGCTCCACATATTTATTGACCTGACCCACTTAAGTGAAGACCAGATCAGTCACCTGGGCCCTGCTTGCTGTTCTGTTGCCCTGAAGGCTGCAGGTTAGGAAGAATTTGGAGTTAATTAAGTTCTGTTTAATTTCTGTCCAGTTTTATTAAAAAGTTATTTAAATCAAACTAAGTACACAACAGAGTATTTAACATCAGGGTGGATGCTCAGTGCTTTATTTATGGTTATTTAAGTCTGCGTTATGTAACGGTTTGATGATCCTTGTCACATATTTATTTAGGTTTTTTGTGTATTTATTGTCTAAATAAATAAATAAAAAAGATTTTGTCGCTGTGTTCTTTCAAATAGAAAATTATTTCACTGCATGTTCATGAAGAATCATCAATTTAAATGTTTGCATGAAAACAGGGTGACTATGAGAACTGTTTGTTTTCATCAACTCCCCCTGTGAGCATCGAATCTCATTATGTAACAAAACCAGAATATGAACAAGTCCAGCTGGAGTGCATCAACCCAGGTTTGACTCTTCTCAAGAGCTGAGTGTCCCCAGCAGCACGCAGCTGTTTTCCTCTTCTTCGGACCGTAGGTCTCTCTGGGTGTAAATTCCTCGTCTGAAGACCATCGACAATGTTTCAAAACTAGATGCGTAACACAGATAAAATGTCACACACTGCAGCAAAGTATTATAACATAACTTATTGAAAGGGTTATACATAATTTACGATACTTTATTACAAATACGCAAAGATTTGAGAAGGAAATAGTCGATCGGGTGACTGCGCCGACGCCATCTTAGAACTGTGTTTACAATGCATGCGCGTTCACGAGACAGGCCAAGCTGTGGAGGAGGAGCTAAGGAGGCGGAGTTGCAGGTCAGCCAGAGTGCAAGGGGGAGGAGGGAGAAGGGTTTCTGCTCGAAAATTTCCTAAGTTTCAGGGCTTTACAGAAACTGCAGACCGTGCCTTTAACTCATACGCTGCTTTGCCACTTTGCAAATGTCAATGCTAGAAACCTTTAGTTTATTTTAGTTATACTTTTTATACTCTTTTTTTATACTAGTATGCAAAAACTCAGGACAGTATTATGTTCATTAAATGTTTAATGTTTTAGTTTTAGAGTTGGTGTAAATTTTCATACTCTTATACCACTATGCAAAAACTCAGGACAGTGTTAGTTTTACTATTTTATGCTTATGTCTATTATATGTTTCAGTGTTTCAATGTTTAGATGTTTACTGTTGCACCGAGGGACTGAGAGAAACGTAATTTCGGTCCTGTGTATGTCCTGTACAGTACATATTGCAGATCTGACAATAAAGTTGACTTTGACTTTTGACTTTTGATTTTAATAAGTGGACAGCATTGAAGTGACTGTTCTGATGATATGTCATGAAATATTTATAAACTGATATACCAGACATTTTCTATTTCTGAATTCCTGGATATGTTGGTGTAGTGGAGTGCATTTTCTAGTTGAAATTGAACGCATCGTGATGCTGTAACAAGCTGTGAAGAAGAGCAAGATTTAAAAAAATCTGAATCGTGGACAGCTTGACTGCAGGATCCAAACAGTTCCTAACACAGCTTAGCTCCACACTTCACTTTAGACTGCAGTAAATAAATACATACCTGTGTAACCCTGATGTTTGGTTTGATACCAGTGAACTGATGAATCGCTCACCCAGGAACTCTTCTCAGCTTCACAACATTTATTAACATGAACTTCATCTGTAACAGAAAAAAACATGTGGTTGGTGGTGGTCTGACATGTAGCTCCTGCCCCAACTCTGAGAACGTCAGGCAGTAAAAAATGCTGTCAAGCCAGTCTCCACTTCCAAAATGATGGTTTTGTTGTGCACACAAACACTACGAATTATGGTAACCTTTGTGAGTTTTCAAAATAAAAGCATGCATCAGGGTAAAATAAAAGCTGTTAATGATGTCATACTTGCTATTTTTACAAAATTATTTGTGGATGATTTATTTATATTATTATTTATTATATAATATGAGAACTGTTACCATCAGGGAAAAGGTACAGATCAATCAAGACAAGAACAAACAGATTTAAATATAGTTTTTATCTGTCCACCGTTACTGAACTTAACAAAATCTGTAATAAAAACTGAATAAGGGACAACTGGTGTAATATCAATCTGCTTGTGTTGCACATTTGGAGTGTTTCAAACCTGTTATTAACTTTAATACAGTTTATATTTTTATATTGTTTTATATTTTACTGTTTTTACTTTTGTTCTGGGAAGCAAACCCAGATTTCACTGTATTCATGTGCAATGATAATAAAGGTCTCTTCTATTCTATTTTGCAGCAGGTTTTGAATTGTCTTCTGCTGAACTTGATCCACCACAAAGACTGTGTGGTTCACAGAGTTTCTGCACAAATCAAAATATGAAACTTTAAATTAAAATGTTCTCAGAGAACAATAAGTATAATTTTTATACACACTAACCAGAAACCTCCAGTGATTTTGGTCGACATGGACAAATAAAACTAAGCTCTTGTAATTCTCAAAATTTACCAGTAAAAACCTTGATGTTAAAATGCTTTAAATGTCGTTTCTGAAATTAATGTACAATTTTAACTGTTATTTTCTTCCAAAATGATAGACACTTACACAAGCCCGGATTATCAGATGGGCCTACTGGGCACAGGCCCAGGGGCCCACGCCCACCATGGGGCCCACCGCAGGGAGCCCACTGCAGTGTTGGGGAAGAAAGAAAATAAAATATCCTTAGATTTTAAATATGACAGCCACAGAGATAACCAGTAAGATCCACGCTCTTCCTGTTATTTTTATTTTTAATTTTAATTTTTAATTTTTAAAAATCTTCACTGAGTTGGAAACCATAGTAACATGCCGCGCCGCTGGCCCGCCCCCTAACCGAGTTTATAAAACAGGTAGCACTGCGTTGATCGGACTGTGTGAGTTGTCGTATCTGAGAAGCAAAAATGAGTGAGAGTAAGAGAAGTGGTTTCCAAAAACGAAAGAGAAAAAGAAGAGAAGGAGACGTGTTTATTAAAAAGTATGCCATCTATTCATACATTCTTTGCAAAACTTTTGGAGGAAAATCCGGAGAAGGAAGAAGTCGTTGTGGAGGATGCTGACGGTGAGCAAACTAACATGAGTCCGGAGGAGGAGGCTATTGCTAGCTGCACAACCGTGGCACAGTGGTAATGGCAGTCGACCCCCAATCGGAAGGTCGGGAGTTCGAGTCCCGCATCCGCCCACCATGTGTCGTTGTGTCCCTGGGCAAGACATTTAACCCCGAGTTGCTCCCGGTAGGTCTGGATAGCACCCTACAAGGCAGGCTACCACTAACGGTGTATGAATGTGTGTATGAATGGGTAGATGGCTCGTATTGTAAAGCGCTTTGGGGCTCCTCAGAGGGGGCTGGAAAGCGCTATATAAATAAGCTCCATTTACCATTTACAACCGCTTGAACCTAGCTGTAGCAGCGCCGCCAGTTCAGATTGGTTTGATCGGGTGTGCGACCCAGCATTGTGGGGGACAGTCAATGAAAAGGCTTGCGCTGTCCTTATCGATCGTGGAGCTGCCAGTTTTCATAATCGGGCGGCCAGATATCCAGCTTCAACTCGTGATAGCGGTTTAGGCGGTAAAGTGCGCTGTCTTACTAATGATCTGATGTGCTGCCATCTTCCAAATGGAGAAAACGTCTCACGAGACTGGATCACATATTCACCATCCACAGATAACATTTTCTGTTTTCCCTGCATGTTGTTTGGAACAAGGACAAATCAGTTTATTAGTGGTTTCGCTGACTGGAAACATCCCGAACGTGTGCGTGAGCATGAGAAAAGCATGCATCATTGCAACAGCATGCTAGCACTGCTTCGGCGAGCATCAGCTGCTGGAAGCGGGACTGTGAACGCAAAACTAGTGCAGCAGCTGGAGGAAGAGAAACGATACTGGCGGGAGGTGCTCAGGCGGGTTGTAGCTGTCATTCAGTTTTTAGGAGAAAGAGGCTTGCCTTTCCGTGGTGATGATGAATTACTTGGATCACCACATAATGGTAACTTTCTTGGCATTTTGGAACTTATCTCTCAGTTTGATCCCTTTCTTAGTGAGCACATGAAGAAGTGTGGACAGAAAGGCAGGGGCAGCACATCCTATCTTTCCTCCACCATATGTGAGGACTTGATTCAGCAAATGGGCGACAAAGTGAAAAGTACAATAGCTGCAGAGATACAACAAGCAAAGTACTTCTCTGTGATTGTGGACTCTACACCTGATCTGTCACATACAGATCAGCTGACATTCATTTTTAGATTTGTGAGTGAAGAAGGAAAAATTATTGAGAGGTTTATTGGCTTTGAACCAATTGAAAGTCACACAGGGGAGAGTCTGGCTGATACAGTATTGGCAATGCTTGACAGTTTAAACTTGGATATTGAAAACTGCAGAGGCCAGGCATACGACAATGCAAGTAATATGTCTGGGAGGTACAATGGACTGCAGGCTCACTTGAAGAAGAAGAATGCATTAATCCATTATGTACCTTGTGCTGCACATTCTCTCAATCTGGTTGGTGTCAACAGTACAGGTATTCCCCGATTTACGAGCGAGATCCGTCACAACGAGGCGCTCGTAAACCGGAAATCTCGTAATTTGGAACGGCCGCCATTTCTCTCGTAAATCCGGAAATCCGCTCGTAAATTGGAACGGTTTTCGCTAGCGCGACTAAAAACACTCTATTTTCATCTAAAAACTACTTTTGAGTGCATAAAAATGATCGGAAACGTGTGTTTATATGCTTAACTAACTAACTGTAGTGAAAAAACACATGAAAACTCAGTATTTTTTTCGTTTTTTCCAAAAATTCGCAGCTCGTAAGTCTGGAACCTCGCAGATCAGAGCGCTCGTAATTCGGGGACTACCTGTATAGAAAACAGCTGTCAAGATGCAAGTCATTTTTTTGACCTTGTGCAGTCCCTGTATGTTTTTTGTGCAGGTTCCACTCATAGATGGAACAGATTTTTCAATAATGCAGACATCAAGGTAGACAGGACATTAAAATCACTCTCAACCACACGTTGGAGTTGCCGTGCAGATGCATGTAAAGTCCTTTGTGGAAAAATTATGCACAAATAAGGGATATACTTGAGAGCATATCATCTGATACTGGAGAGAAATCTGACACACGTAATGAGGCATCAGCACTGAGTAAAAAAATGTGCAATCTTGAGATGGCATTTATGGCACAGTTTTGGCACTGTGTCTTAAACAGATTCAAAGTAACAAGTGAATCATTACAAAAGGCAGACATTGATCTCATGACAGCCATTCGTCTATTTGAATCTTTAAAACTGTTTCTATTATCAATTCGAGACCAGTTTGACTATTTTGAAATGTCTGCAAAGAATATTCCTGGTGTGTGCCAGTCTTATAAGGATGAACTGCAGCGGACCAAGAAACGCAAAATATTTTCAGATGAATCCACAGAACATGAAATAACACTGAAAGGTCGAGACAAATATCGGGTTGAAACATTCAGTATCATTATTGACAGTTTAGTTAACTGTTTGGAACACAGAATTAATGCTTACAGCAATGTTTATGAAAAGTTTGAAGTCCTTCTGAACCTGGAATCCAAGGACTTGGCTGCTATTCGCAAACAAGCTGATGTACTCAGTGCTTTGTACCCTTCAGATTTAGATGAGAACCTGGCAGATGAAATTCTCCAGTTCAGGTTTTTCATACAGAATGAGAAGGATAAGTCTCCCCAAAAACTGCTGCAGGTCTAATGAAACATAGCCTGGTTAAAACCAGACCCTGTCCTTCACTTCGCTTCAGACAAGGGTCTGGGACCTCTCCAGTGAAAAACGATTCTTGCTGGAGGCGTGGCCTCTGCTGATGGCTGCTCCCCCGTGGTCTGCTGAACTTGACTTCAGCTCCGCCTCCTGCTGAATTTTCTCTCGCTCCGTTGTATATTCTGTGTTTATATGATAATAAAACGTCCTAATAAAATAAAATAAAACCATGGAGCGCTGGTCCAACACACCAGAAGACCAGGAAATCTGATGGGACTCGGGCAGCAACTTAAAACCTGACTTTAATTCTCTCGTGACAACCTGAGGCATTTCCTTGTTCAGCGGAGGGAGAGGAGGAGGAGGAGGGAGCGAACACTTGACTTTTGGGAAAAAAACAAAAGAAAACTCCAGATAAGGGATTAAGAAGGGGAAATTAATAAATTTGTGTCACATATAAAACAGTCCTGCATCGCTTTGAATGAGAACATGCGGCTGCGAGCTGGCTGCGCTGGGACAGGTGGGGGCGTAGGTTAGGGGCCAAAAACTCTGCCCCTTCTGTTCTCTGATTGGTCCGGTCAAAAATCTACCGGAGAAATCGTTGTCTATGAGAGAAGTCCCAGACTGTGCAGTGAAGGGAAATGAGAATTGAGCGGAGCTGTGCAGGAAGGTGAGGGCCAGGCTAAATGAAACACAGTTTGCAGTCCATCTTCCCTAATGTATTTGTGGCCTTACGTATTTTTTTTTTTGACTCTGCCAGTTACAAATTGTGAAGGGGAACGATCATTTTCACAAATGGCAAGAATCAAAAATGAACTCAGAACAGCACAAACTCAACAACGACTCAGTGCATTGTCACTGATGGCCATTGAATCTCAGCTTGTCAGGAACTTGGACTTTGATGAGGTTGTAACTGAGTTTGCTAATAGGAAGGCCAGGAAGCAACCTTTCTGAAGGCATGAGAAGAGAGGAGAAGAAAGGAGAGAATATCACAAGGCAGTAAGAAAAAGGACAAACAGAAGAAAAATTACAACAGATGTGTAAAGAGTAGATAAAACAAAACAGATTGGAATAAAGAGGAGACCTACAAGCAGACACAAAGGCAGCCAATTAAGAGTGGAAGAAACCTAAAAAATACATGCAGATGAAAAGGCAGCACAGAGACAAAACATTACAGAATCCTTAAGATAAGGACAAGTCAACAGGGAGTGAGACAAGACCCTGAAAGGCAGGAGCCATGGAAAACAGGAGAGGAGGACAAAAGACAGAGGAGAGGAGGACAAAAGACACAGGAGAGGAGGATGGAGACAGGAGCCATGAGAGACAGGAGAGGAGGACAAAAGACACAGGAGAGGAGGATGGAGACAGGAGCCATGAGAGACAGGAGAGGAGGACAAAAGACACAGGAGAGGAGGATGGAGACAGGAGCCATGAGAGACAGGAGAGGAGGACAAAAGACACAGGAGAGGAAGACAAAAGACAGAGGAGAGGAGGATGGAGACAGGAGCCATGAGAGACAGGAGAGGAGGACAAAAGACACAGGAGAGGAAGACAAAAGACACAGGAGAGGAGGATGGAGACAGGAGCCATGAGAGACAGGAGAGGAGGACAAAAGACACAGGAGAGGAGGACAAAAGACACAGGAGAGGAGGACAAAAGACACAGGAGAGGAGGACAAAAGACACAGGAGATGAGGACAAAAGACACAGGAGAGGAGGACAAAATACAGAGGAGAGGAGGACAAAAGACACAGGAGAGGAGGATGGAGACAGGAGCCATGAGAGACAGGAGAGGAGGACAAAAGGCACAGGAGAGGAAGACAAAAGACAGAGGAGAGGAGGATGGAGACAGGAGCCATGAGAGACAGGAGAGGAGGACAAAAGACACAGGAGAGGAAGACAAAAGACACAGGAGAGGAGGACAAAAGACAGAGGAGAGGAGGATGGAGACAGGAGCCATGAGAGACAGGAGAGGAGGACAAAAGACACAGGAGAGGAGGACAAAAGACAGAGGAGAGGAGGATGGAGACAGGAGCCATGAGAGACAGGAGAGGAAGACAAAATACACAGGAGAGGAAGACAAAAGACAAAGGAGAGGAGGATGGAGACAGGAGCCATGAGAGACAGGAGAGGAGGACAAAAGACACAGGAGAGGAAGACAAAAGACACAGGAGAGGAGGATGGAGACAGGAGCCATGAGAGACAGGAGAGGAGGACAAAAGACACAGGAGAGGAGGACAAAAGACACAGGAGAGGAGGATGGAGACAGGAGCCATGAGAGACAGGAGAGGAGGACAAAAGACACAGGAGAGGAAGACAAAAGACACAGGAGAGGAGGATGGAGACAGGAGCCATGAGAGACAGGAGAGGAGGACAAAAGACACAGGAGAGGAAGACAAAAGACACAGGAGAGGAGGATGGAGACAGGAGCCATGAGAGACAGGAGAGGAGGACAAAAGACACAGGAGAGGAGGACAAAAGACACAGGAGAGGAGGACAAAAGACACAGGAGAGGAGGACAAAAGACACAGGAGAGGAGGATGGAGACAGGAGCCATGAGAGACAGGAGAGGAGGACAAAAGACAGAGGAGGAGAAATGACACAGGAGAGGAGGAGGTACAGAACAGGAGCCATAAAACAAAGATATGTGTGTGCATCTGAAAAAAAATAATTTTATGAAAACATCATAATCAATTTATTAAAAACTATTGTTTTTAATATTAGTATGACTGGTATTATGTAAAAGGAAAAGTATTTTTACTATGCATTTGTTTTTCCATCTGATACTTTAAGGTTTTTGTAAAGTTTACTTAAACGGATTGCACCTGTTTTTAACAAAACAGGAGGAAAAAAGGCAGATGCAAGCATTGGAGAGCTGAGAAGCCAAAGAACTGTACACCATGAGACATCAGAGAAGGAAAGATACAGGAAAGAAAATTTAACAGGTATGAGTGTGTGTTTGTCATTAAGTTATAGAACAGTCTAAATTGTAGTCCTGGCCTGGTGGAAAAGAGATGAAACAGCATGTATTTATGTAAGTAAGCAAGTTACACCACCCTTTGTAGTGTCCTGGTATATAATTGACAATATTTCCAAAAGTCCCTTTAAAGGGGTGGAGGGTTGGGGGGGGCCTTACAGTACATTGTGCCCAGGGGCCTCTGAAGTGATAATCCAGCCCTGGTTCAGAGAAACATCTTCCTGGATGTTCTTCTTCTTCTCTCCTCTTCATGTTTGTGGGGATTTAAGGGCCGTTAGAAGCTCCTGCAGCTGAGTGGAACATCTGGACCTGAGATGTGGAGCAGGTTCTGTGGACAGAACTCAGCAGAACCAACGTTTGAGAGGCTGCACTCAGAGTGGGAGGAGCCTCTGAAGAACGTTGCTGAGCTTCAAACAGACACAGAGTCCATGTACAAAGACTTGCGTGGACTTCTTACTGAAAAGTGACGTACGGTCATATCCAGAAAACGGCGTACGCACAAAAAAATCCAGATGTATCAAACTGTGCGTACGCCGGAATCCACGCACATTGCTTTTGTACATCACAATCAACGTGGAATTGAGCGCACATGAGAGAGTGGCCGACTCCGCCTTTGACACGCCTCCATATAAATATGCAAATTCATTTAAATATGCCCTGCACGAGAGGAATGTCGTCATTGCTCTATTGCAAATCATGTCGAAACGTGGAAAAAAGAGGAACTTCACGGACTGTGAACTGGAGACACTTCTGAGTGAGGTAGAGAGGCACGGAAAAAGGTTTTGTTTGGCACGCGTAGGCAAGCACTTTTAAATGAGAAGTTGACCACACAATAACAACA
>JBBPBX010003687.1:0-17809 GCA_038048925.1 Garcialebias charrua
GATGCAGATACTGATATTCGGTACTTTCCTTTGTCAGAACATATTCCTCTTATTTAGGCTGATTTGCTACAAAAATTGTGCAACAGCTGTAAGAGCTGGTGACATATATTCAGTAACAGCCATATGATATGCATAGCACTTTAACTTTTATTAAATGAAAAGTGTTGAATGTTATTTATTAGCATCAGTCACCTGCGGGCAGCACGGTGGCACAACTGGTAGAGCTGCTGCCTCTCAGCGAGCAGGTCCCTGGTTCAAATCCCAGTCCGGGGGGCCTTTCTGGGTGGGGTTTGCATGTTCTCTCCATGTATGCATGGGTTTTCTTCGGGTACTCCGGTTTCCTCCCACAGACCAAAAACATGCATGTTAGGCTGATTGGCAACTCTAAATTGTCCCTATGTGTGGGTGAGAGAGTGAATGGTCATTTGTCTCTATGTGTCCCTGTGATGGACTGGAGACCTATCTAGGGTGTATCCCACTCCTTGCACAGTGACTGCTGGACATGGGCACCGGCGACCCCCATGACTCAAAATGGAAGAAGCGGGCAAAAGATAGTGGATGGATGGATAGTCACCTGTGATACTGTCTCACTTGTGGAGGCTTGTTCCAGGTTCCTAGCTGCAGTGTGGGATCCCCTGCACTCCTGTGCATGGTGCATGAAGGACAGACTTTTTAAGTTCAAAGATTTTGTCTATCCATTGTGCCGTAAGACTAATCATGCTAACGGGGCTAACACAACGTCCAAATGTCAGTGGTAAAACTCAGCCAAGTGCTATTGGCTATTAGCTTCTCAATGACGTTGGAAACGACGGCTTGTAACTCGGGCAAAGCTACATTGGAACGCTAATATTGGCCGATACCAATACCACGCCGATAATATTGTGCATCCCTAGTAAGCACAGCTGTTACATTACAGAACATTTCAAGAACATGGACTGAAAACCCCCCTGACTTTGTTCTGGTAACTCCTACATGAAACGACTGATAACCTGTCACTAAACTAATGTGTAGCTCCAATAATTCTCAGTCGGGTCATCTGGACAGTTTATTTTTTATAGAAACGTTTCACCCTCCTCATCAGTCAGAGGAGTTCCAGCAAACTGTTTCCCCACCAAGCAGTAAACACCTTAAGTGGACCAACCAGTTTGCTGGAGACAAGATGGTTTCTGGGGACCGTCCTGTCCCTCGTCCCGGACCGGCCCAAAGCATAAGCAAACTAAGCAGCTGCTTAGGGACCCAGGGCCACTAGGGGGCCCCCTAAGTGGAATTAAAAAAATTTAAGTAATGATTTATATTTGATTCTATTTTATATTTTAAGTTCAGTTTTAAAAACTATTGCATATACGTATTTATATAGTTTTAAGAACTAATTATTCAATGTTAAATTAATTTTTTGAAACCATTTACGTGGTTTCAAGTAAATGTTTACATTATTTAAGTATTTCCTTGATATTTTATGTTTTTATTTTGTCTGTTTTTGCACAGTTTAATTTATATTTATGCATCTACGTTATTTTATCTGTTAGTTGTTGATTTTGCACTACAAATTAGTTTGAACATTACTGTTGCAGTTCCTTGGAATCAAAGATAATAAACCAGATGACACTTTTTGGCTGTAAAATACAGTACATTGCATACTGGTGTTTTTTGTTTGTTACTTTTAGAATATACATATAGGATAATGTAAACACAGGACTGTCAGAGTTACAATGAGTTTATGTTAGGTGGGTAAATGATCTGATCATCTGACTGTTGATTGCAGTAATCCACATTATTCAAATTTGGCTTAGGGCCCCATGGAGGCTTGGCCCTGCCCTCGTCGACTCCTCCCAGGCAGACAGCCACAGCTAAAGTGGTTCAAGGCAACAAAGTTCATGCTCAATAATCCAGGTACCAACTGACTGATGATGCCCTCCGGATGGAGGGTGAAACGTTTCTATAAAAAAAGAAACTGTCCAGATGACCCGACTGAGAATTATTGGAGCTACACATTATAGTTTAGTTACATGTTATCAGTCGTTTCATGTAGGAATTACCAGAACAAAGTCAGGTGGGTTTCCTGTCCAGATGACCCGACTGAGTATTATTGTATTTGGTACCGGATTATTGAACATGAACGTTCTTGCCTTGTACTGTATAAATGTATAAATAATAGCTCCTTTTTATTATCTATGTGCTCGGAGTCAGAGGAGTAAAAGTTAAAATAAGTTGATTTAAGTGCTTTTGCTGGGTGAGAGAGGGTGAATAGTTGTTTGTCTCTATGTGTCCCTGTGATGGACTGGAGACATGTCCAAGGCACCGGCGACCCACGTGACCCAAAAAGGAAGAAGCAGGTAAAGATAATGGATGGATGGATGGATGTAATTTCATGTAAAACCCACGGGTGAGACACAAGAGGCCGCTCTTGAGGTGAAAAGGGCGAAAGGCAGCTCTGTGGGTTTGACAACAAGGCAAAGGGGCTTTGCTTTACAAGGGAAAAAAAGAGAAAAAGAAAAACAAAGGTGAAGCCTCTTACCAGCGATGCAGGGAGATAGATGCTGCACTGAAAGACCACAAGTTTTAACTCGACGAGCTGCTTGACTGGGGAATAAAGGCTGGACGTCGACGGACTCAGTTTGCTCTCAGCCCATTTGTTGTTGTTAGCCGCTAATGCTAACTGGAGAAGTTGGAGCTAGCTGGCCCTGCAGCCGGATGGTGACCGCCAGAGACACTACACCGGTTAGTCATGGTGGACTTTATCTCGTCCTAAACCACCCGGTGAGCAAACCAGGTGCTGTTTTAGCTCATGGAGACAACTAACTCTGACGAGAGGAGTTTGAGAACTGTAGCTTTAGCTGAGCCTCCGAAGCGTCGACCCTGAGAAACAAATGTCTGGAAGAATGAGCAGGAAACACCACCTGAAAGGAGCCGAGGTCAGCTGCTGCGTCAAATACTTCTTGTTCGGCTTCAACATCATCTTCTGGGTGAGTCCATGGTGTCTTTTTAACTTTTTCAACTGTGAAACAAGACGAGTGACGGGAGAAAGTGGGAAACTACAACCGGTTTAACCGGTCAAGTTAGCTTAAATGTCTAAAAAGCTACACATTTAAGTTAAAGTTTAATTGTTGCGGTTTGTTTTGCTTTATAAGTCGCTTGGTTAGACTTTTAGAAAAGTGTGGAAGTTGTAATCCCGTTGTTGTTGTTTTTAGCTATGGCTATAACTAAGGTTTTACATATCAGATGTGGTGTAAAACGTTTTAAATCAGTTCATAAAGTTGTTTGTTTGAACCATATTTGATTTAAGAGGGCTCAGGTTGGTTTAGAGTGCCGGTAGTTTGACACAAAACAAAAGTTTTAGAATTTCAGGTATGGCTGATGACTAATTTAATGTGTTAATACTTAAATACACCACTTCTTTCTAGTCCTGTGCTTACTTGTATTTTATGTGTTTCGGTCATTGTTTCATTGTAAATTTTACTGATTTATTGTAGATGTCAAGTCAGTTTTATGAAAAGCCTAACAAGTGACTTGATCTCCAGTTTAGTCAGAGCCCAGAAGGCCTTATACTGTAGTTGTTCTTAAAAAATCTGAATTTAGATAATTTTTCTGACTATAGCTTTGTGTTTTACCAGCTGACACTCATAAAACCATCTCTTGGTTAAAAGTAGAATATATATCACAAAATAGTAACCATCATCATTTGAAAAAGTGTGTAAAGAAACTCCAGCTTGTTATCGCCCACCAGCAAAGGCCATAATTATTTTGCCCTGTGTGCATTAACAAAATGTGTTTTGTACCAGTGGATTGCTTTTAATGAAACACCCAACAAATAATAAGTAAATGTAAACATTATCCCTATCATCATCCAAGGGGGGCCGTCACCCCCCAATGGCTCCGTCCGCCCCTCCATGAAGGTCATGGCATGCATTAATTGACTAAACATGTGTGTGTAACCCTGACCTCTCTGAGACTGTTGTATCTAAAATGTACTGTTGTGTTAAATGTGTACAGTACAGAACTAAGTGAGGCGTACGCCTCTTAATGCGTTTGCATGACCAAAGAGTCATCATTACCATACTACTGTACTGACACGTTTGATTCGCCAAACTACCGCTATCAAAGAGAGCCTGCATGGGGAAAAATGTCATAACCCACTCTAAACCAAAAAATAAAGATGGCTAGGTCTTGTAACATGGCAACAATAATAATAATAATAATATAATAATAAAAACGTTTTCTTTTGTCTTGTTGATTACCCTACTTCTCATACTCATGTTGTTTTGGCAATTGGACTTTAATAAAACCCACTAGATGTACTAGTCTAGAGTATACCTCTACAGCTGATTAACTTTTTGAATCAACCCAAGTCTAGCTGGACACCACAGCTAAATTCATTCAACCTTTATTTATCCAGGTTAGTCTCACTTAGTCACGAGGACTCATTTTCAAGAGAGACCTGTTTAAATTACTTAGTAAATTTTACTGATACTGGGCCCAGAAACCATCTTATCACCAGCAAACTGTTTTTTTTCCCCACTATGGGAGCTGGTGCTTGTAGGACTCCAGTTTGTTTGTGGCTCCTTGGGCTGAAGAAGTCCTTTGAATGAAGCACAAAACGTCTCAGAAAAAAAGAACGAAAGAAACCGTCCAGGTGGCCTGACTGAACATTGTTGGGATGCACCTTGATTATTGTGCATAAGCTTTGGTATACTGAGCTAGGTTTTATTGTGGTAGTAGCTGAGAGTCAATAACGACGCAAAGAGAGCAACATCTTGCAATATGTCGTTAGGATGCGCATAACTTTATTTTCAAAGTTTCACCAAAACGGCTGCAGTACATCTCAGTCATGTTCCAACAGAAGATGATCTCGGTCTACAACTGACAGATGGTGGGTGACGTGCATTCCTTCAAGAAACTCTAGGCCTTTAGGTTGATGTGCCTCTGCTCATGCACAGCTGTAGATGTGAGAAATGGTTTGATTTTCACCAGTATTGTTAGGGCAGTAGCAAATGAGCCCACATCTCATTTACCCCCCCATAACCAGCCCTCCAGTCCAGATTTATTCCTCCTTCTTGAAAAGTTTCTCTGTTTGTGCTCCCTCACCCCTCCCTCCTCACCCGCCTGCATTGCCTCTGTGCGACTGTCTGTGGGTGAAGGAATGGTGTGTCTGTCTGCCCCAGAGGGTCTTCCCACACGCAGTAGGAAAGAAAAGACCACAACCCTTCTCTTTTCAAGCATCCCTTTGAAACTGTCCACGCCTGTGGTGCTCAATAGTCAGCACTATTGTTTCTCTTCACTTGCAAACCCTCCACTGCGCAGAAAAGATGATGAGAACAAAGACTTGGCGTAAGAAGATGAGGGGGGGGGGGGCTTCTATTTTCTTCCATCGTGCGTTTTGTTCTAATGGACATGTCAAATACAGAGCTCTGAAGATATATTTGCTCTCTTACTGATTCCTTCTATTTTTGCTAAAATGTCACTTTTGCATGTTTCAGATCACCAAACAAATGTTAATGTCAGACAAAGAGAACTGGAATAATTACAAAAAAACAGTTGCTAAATTCTAATTGTGTTTATTAAAGGTTAAAGCTGTCCAAGTTAACCAGGAATTACGTAGAAAAAGAATCACCCCTGCATCTAATAGATGACTTTCTAACAGATGGTCTGTTCAGGCTTTGACACCCTTGGTGGTACCAATTGCTGAGTTTAAAATACCTTTTTTAATTATTTTTCTCCTTCATGTGGAGATTTTTTTTTTTACTGGGCTTTGGATCTTTGTCCTGCAGAACCAAAATGTGCTTAAGCTTAGGGCCACAAACTCATGGCTGGTCAGTCTCCTTTAGGATTTACTGATGGAGAGCAGATTTTATGGTTCCATCATGATGTCAAGTTGTCCAGGTCCTGAAGCAGCAACGTAGCCCCAGACATCACACTACCACAGTGGTGGAGAAAGTACTCAAACACTGTACTTAAGTAAAAGTACAAATAAACAGACAAAAATGTACTCTAGTAAAAGTAGAAGTACCAAATTAACGTTTTTACGTAAGTAAAAGTAAATAAGTACTTGCTTTTAAAAATACTTAAAGTATTAAAGTAAAAGTACTTGCTGAATGTATTACCTAACGCAATGGTCTACAATATCATTAAGTGTGCCTACCTTATGTATATTTTCTGTAATATGTTAAAAGTGTTCCAGTTCAATGAACAATGCTGCAGATAATACTGTACATGTTTTTATTGTGTTTACTCTGTGACACAGTTCACACTTGGACTTGTGATTCTGTGCGTCAGAATTTCAGAGATGACATGCAGAGTTAAATGTCATTAACTAAAATAAGAAAGACAAATGAATATACCTTTGAAAGTTTTTATTTAACACAAAGCAAAACAAAGTGTCATTTTAACTGCAGTAAACACATTTAAAGGAGAAATGAAAAGTGTTTTTAAGCTAATAGTAGTCTAATGAAAAGCATAAAATAAGCTTGTTGAGAAATTTTCACAAGTCAAAAATGTCATCCTAACTCAAATTTAGACTTTGCAAAGTGAAAAAATTCTCATCTGGTGTTTTTGACCCCCCTCCTCCTGCCTGCTCTCCGTCCCCTGAATATGACGTAGGCAGTGCAACGAGTCGTCCCTCATACAGTAATATTAGTGTGTGTATCTAGTTGTGGACAAAAAGGTTTCAGTGTGTAGCAATTATGGATGCAGCAAAAAAAATCTATTTTTTAAAGAATCAAGATTCTTAGTCCTGGCGATTCAGAATCTATTCTAAAAGCCCCAAAATCGATTTTAAAACTTTTTTAAAATTTTATATTGTATTTTTACCGCTCCTGTGCATTCGGCCGCTGTAGAATTTTGGCCGTGTAGGGCCACCGTAGTTAGTTAGCCAGGCAGCCTGCTAGCAAGGAGGGAGACAGCATGTTTCAACTTGCTCCTTCATCTTTAAAAATCATTTTAGATCCTACTACTGTATGGCTGTGTCTCAATTCAGGGGCTGCATCCTCATGAGGACCCAGCCTAGCTGGGCCGAGTAGGCCACGCACTCACAAGACCGGGTGGGCTGAGCGAAACTGCTGAAATGGGACGGTCTAGCCTTCAGGTTTGCCGGCCTTGAAGTGGGTGGGGCGTTCTCTTGAAGTGGGTGGGAAGTTCTTGTGTGCCGCTTGGTGTGTGTGGAAAGAGAAGGGACGCCGCTAAAATATATTAGTTAGCTGAATACATGTATATATATTAGTGTTTCTGAGTTTACTGTTTGTGAAGAACTGATTACAAATCAGCTTATAAGGGGCGATCTGTTAAAACCCAGAGTGGACCTATGAAATGCAACTTGTCAAGTAGCTCAGCTGGTTAATCAACCTGCGATTGGTGCAGAGGTACTTTTCTCGAAGCTGGTTCGAATCTCATTCGGTACGGTTGAAACTTATTTTACGTTTGTCTTTTGTTGGATAAAAAAATGAGGACTGAGATTAAAGGGGACCACATATTGGTTTTTTTAATTTTTATGGTATGTCTGTGTGCTATCCAGACCCCGTTCATTCAATTTAATACAAAAAATAATTCTTAGATAATAAATTATACCCTTTTTAATTCTGCCATTTCTAACTTCCGTTCTAAACGACCTGTTTATGATAATGAGCTCTGAAGTCCACGCCCGTCAAAACTCTGGCCACTCTGTCTCCGCCCTCTGTAACTGCCAGTATCTCAAATCTGTTGTTGTTTTAAAATTAGCCTTTTTTTATTACTCGTTTGACTTACTGTTAGTGCTAGCTTAAAAAATAACTTACCGAAAGCTGTTTGTGTGCGCCGCCATTAGCTGCTCTTTTTTATCATGCTCTCCCGAATCCGAGCTCTTCCTCCTCCTTCGGTAACAAACAGCCCGCGTAGCTCCTGCTAGTTGCATGCAGCGCTTTGGTCCACGGCTGGCTGCACATCCAATCCAGACAAACGCAAAGAGTGTTTCCAGTTAATTTGTCCATATGAGGCAACCTAACCTCTGACCGGACCGGACCCACACTGTCCTCAAAAGCCAGCAGCTAACTGCAGCCCGATCTCTCCGGAAAAAAAAAAAAAAAAAAAAGATGCCGTGACCGGGAAGCGAACCCGTGTCCTTCTGATTACGAGTCCAGTTCACTACCTCTAGACCAAACGGGCAGTTATGCAAAAAGCAGTCTTTCATCGTATAAGAAACAATCACAACCACCTACATTTAGAACGCTGAAGTTTTGATTAGATTTTGATGAAGTGAAAGGTATTCTTAAAATAAATAAGTTGCTAATCTGAAAATATATCGATCAGTGGTGCTTGATGGTACAAACTGTTGTCCCGCGAGTAAGTGTGTGTGTGTGTGCACAGTTTTCTGCCGGCTACGCGTTGGGAGCGATATTACACTAAAAATTGAACTAAAACGTAAAAATAACAATTATAAAGTATTATTATGTCGATGTATATATCTAGTTTCACCCCGATTTCTCCGAAACAAAAGGCTTTAAATAAAAAGGGGAAAAAAAAACGATGCCGTTGATAGGACGCGAACTCTAGTCTCCTGCGTGCCGCTCAAGTGTCTTAACCGCTCGACCAAACTGACAGTTGTGCAAGAGCAGTCCTCCATCATATAAGAAACAAGTCCAAACCGCGAGAGTGTGTTTGCACAGTTTTAACGAGACAGAGTTCATTCAAACAAGGTAATAAAACATTCTGGTTTTACTCAAGATGTGCTGCTGGCTGGAGCAGGGCTGAGCCCATAGCCCCCCCGGGGGCTAAATAAATGAATAAATAAATAAATGACCGCCAGGTCAGTTCCTAAACTGCTCGGCAACCGTGACGTCTTTTATAGTGAAGTGGGTTGAGCCGCACCAGGGGTTGCTAGGTGAGGGGCTGGACTCAGGTTTGGTGTGGGTTGTGGCTGCGGTTTGTGACGTCACAAACCGCAGGAAGTGCAATCGGAGTGTTTCTACCAAAGATAAATAAATATACTTATAGTAAATAAACCACTGGGTGCATTTTTTTGGCCTTAGGACTGTTTCTTTATGAAGTAAATACCCAAATTTGAGTAAAAAAACATTAAAAAGTGAATTTTGAATATGTGGTCCCCTTTAAAAGGAAGGAGTTTGTGAAACTCCTTCTTTTTTTTTATCCAATAAAAGACAAACGTAAAATAAGTTTTAACCGTACCGAGTGAGATTCGAACCAGCTTCGAGAAAAGCATCTCTGCACCAATCGCAAGTTGATTAACCAACTGTGCTATTGGACAACTTGCATTTCGTGGGTCCACTCTGGGTTTTAAAAGATTGCCCCTCAGAAAATCCTTGCTACGCACGTGTAAAATAATCTGATTTGTAATCAGTTCTTCAAAAACAGTAAACTCAGAAACACTAATATACTGTATATTCAGCTAACACATTTTTTTTTGTCGTTTCTGTAGTTAAATTTTAATGAGATATATTCGAGCTGAGGTTGTTTGAGATGACTAAATAAAGGTTGAATGAATATTCGCGCTGAGGTTGTTGTTAAAACGAGCTGATGACTCAACAACACACAGCAGCCCGACACTGCACGCAGAAAGTCCCCCCCCCGCGAAATCTCTGCTGGCGCTATGAATTCTGGGATAGCCTCCGTCTTGAAGGATTCACGAATGCATCCTTCGATTTCGGCAGGAAGTAGGCCGCATTCCTCGGCCGCATGAGGAGGAGTCTTCGAATTGGGACAGTCCTCCGCGCGGGGCAATGACGTATGCGGCCGACAAATGCGCACTCATGAGGATGCAGCCCCTGAATTGAGACACAGCCTTTGTTCTGGGGAAGACAGAGCTTAACAAGACATTGGTAACTGTTTCAGGACATTTTCAACACCTCCACTTCCACGTTAGCATACGGCGCTAGCATGCTAACGTTAGCATACGGCGCTAGCATGCTAACGTTAGCATACGGCGCTAGCATGCTAACGTTAGCATGCGGCGGCTAACGCACGGCTATTCGTATTTCCAGGATAGAAATGCCCATTAATGCACTAAATCACCAAACTGTTTTTGACAAACTAAAGTGATATCCTTCAGATTCAAAAAAGTCTTCTGCTTCCATTTTAAATGACAGACAGGAGGACAGTAATGATGGGTTTATAGCTTCAGTGTTATTGTAAGATAGCAAAGGAGGTCTTAATTGTGTCATAAAAGTGCGTCCAGAAAATTACTACAGAAATCACTGTACTTCGGCATGTAGCAGGAAAAATGTAAAAAAACTATTTCTTTAAGCTACTGACTTGAAAAAAGCATACTAAGTATGTTTATGTGTGTTGTTTACTATATGAAATTCTTGTTATATCGATTTTTTTCAGATTTGATTACATTTCTCCTTTAAGTAAAAGTTGTCTGTCTGAAAAAAGGAGCATTGGAACAGAGGAACAGGCTCTGATCATTTCAACTCCAGTTATTCATCAACTCTAGTTAAAATATTGTCTAAACCTTGTACAGTAATGGGTCAATAGTGAACACAGTATTTTAACTTCCTGACACCATTTTCAAAACTTGGACCTGAGTGTCGAGCCATTTGAAGACATCTCCTGTCTCCTGTCCTAACATCATGAACTGACACATTTTAATACTGCAGCAAGATTTTCTTGTTCAAGTTCAGAAGAAATTGATTTTCAAAGATTTTTGAGTCCAGTCTGGCTCTTTTGGAAGAGAGAATATGTCCTGCTGAACTGAATACTCTTTCAATAGTCTTTCAATAGTCTTTCAGTAGTCTTTTAATAAGGCCATGGGTGGTGCGTATCTTCTGGCTGACTTGCCACGGTGGAATCCATTGTGGGTGTGTTGGCGATGCTGTGGGTGCACCAGCTCAATGATGTATATACTAGAACATACATTATTGGCCCAGGTGGGTCTAACGTTACCTGCCCACTTTGCAGTGATTCAGTGGATCAACTCCCGTCTCACCTTTGGTTACTTTCAAACTAACGAACAAATCAAAAAATTGCAATGTGAATGTAACTTGTAACTCAACGCATTATAGAAATGTAGTGTAGTAGAAAGTACATATACTTCATATAAAATGTAGTGCAGTAAAAGTAAAAAGTACCCACATTTGACTCTACTTAAGTAAAGTACAGATACATGAAAATGTACTTAAGTACAGTAACAAAGTACTTGATCCATTCAGAAATCACACCTAGTTACATCCCACCACTGCACCACCACCATGTCTGACTATATGTTCTTTTCTGAAATGCAGTGTTGGTTTTATGCTAGATGCAATGGGACACACACTTTCCAAACATGAAAGATGATCAAAGACAAAATGTTTCAACAAAAATAAACCATCCATAGGAGCTGACAACTATTTTTTGAATTTTTAACCTGGATTATTGAACATGAACTTTGATGTTTTGAACCACTTTGGCCATGGCTGCCTCATACAAGTTGGCGCAGGCGAGGACAGAATTCAGAATCCATCTTATCACCATCAAACTGGTTGGCCCACTATGTGAGCGTGCTACTTATGGGTCTGAGTTTGTTGTGGCTTCTTGGACTGATGAAGTCTTTTGGATGAAAGACGAAACGTTTCAACAAAAAGAAAACATCCAGAGGACCTGACTTAACTTTGTTGGATTTTTAACCTGGGTTATTGAGCATGAACTTTGACCCACCAAACAGTTCCACTTTTGTCTACAGAATATTTCCCCAAAAATCAAGGCCGATCTAGATTTGTATTTTTTTTGGTGCAAATGTAATGGAGCTTTGTGCTCCTTTTGGTCAGCAGTGAATTTGGCCATTTTGGCTTGTATGAAGCCATTTTGTTGACATGTTAAATCACGAACTCAGACCTTAATTGAGGCAAGTAAGGCCTGCAGGGCTTTAGATGTTCAGGGTTCTTTCTGGACCTCCTGGGTGAGTCATCAACAGGCTTTTTAAGGAATTTTGACCGGCTGGCTGCCTCTGCGTAGGTTCACCAATAGCCGTGTTTCCATCAAGGTTTCTAGATGCGCATTTTGAAGCATCGCATCAGAAAAGCTGAATGGAAACGGCAAAATTCGAGTTAACTTCCTCTAATTCGCTCAAAAGTTGATACGCTCGCTTGAGGTGGTTTTTGGGGGTTTCGAAACAGAGCTGATGCGCAAAACGACAGATGGAAACAGATTTGCCGACTCAGTTCTGCCGTAGCGAACATTCACGTCACGTGACTGATCAGCTGTTTCCGCTCCGGACAACATGTAACATCGCTAAAACTAGTTGGCATGACAGAATAAATACAACTTGCCCGATAGCAACACATACCTGAAATATTCTCTCCATTTTGACGAGATGTGTGGTCGGGTTCTGTTTTCAACCGCTACTTCCTGTTTACTGTAGACATGCGTAACGCTGACGTCTGACGTAATGACGCTGTGCGTGGCCTGGTAGATGCGCATCAAGCCAGTTGATGGAAACACTTCTGATCCGCATTAATTTGTATTTACATTTTTGCGAGATTTCAAAAATTAGCTAAAAATTCGAAATGAAAATAGATGGAAACACGGTTACTGTTCCATTATTTCTTCATTTAGATAAGTCTATTTAAGGGATCTTTTGTCAAAATGTTCAGCAAAATGACCACACACACCTGTCCATCCTTATGCCGCCTCTGGCCGTTCAAAAATCACGGATGCGGTCACATCCCACACAGACGTGAGCTTTCAGAAATGAAGCGAGCATTGAGGAGCCAGCGTGGAGCAGAACTCTGCTGTGTTAACATAGAGTGCAACACTTCAAATGCATGATGAAAGTCTTTCTCGAATTGTTTTCAAAACACGACAAAAACCTCAGTTTGTGTGGTTCACTAACTTTAAAAACTAAGTTGCTGTGTGTCATCATCAATCTTCTCTCAGTAATAAATCTGTTTGTTGTTTAATTCCACAACTAGGTGGTCGTCACTTCACCTTAATGAGCCTCAGCACCAGCTTACCTTCTCACATGTTGACGGTTTCGGTTATTGCACCGCATCACAGCACAAAGGCGTATCAGGGGTGGGTTGGCCTCAACTCCCCCCTTGCCACTTTGATCCATTCAGAAATCACACCTAGGCAGACATGTAACCTCCAAGTTCAGCTTGAGCTTCAGCTTTCTTGATTCTACAGGTCTGGTAGTAGTTAGGTCTAGGTATGGCTAGTGACATCGAACTCGGCTTCCTAAGAAATACGCATCTTTTATTACTGTATTTATTATATTTATCTTCATATGTTATTATTATCTCTAACCATTGTGTATCTGTTCCTCCTAACCGCTCCTACCAAACACAGCCGGTTGAAGCAGATGGCCGCTTGTCTTGAGCCTGGTTCTGCTAAAGGTTTCTTCCTCGTGAAGGAGTTTTTCCTTTCCACGGTCGCCTTCATGCTTGCTCAAGATGAGAGTTCTGCAATGGGTTTAAATTCAAAGAAGTCTGCTCCTTAGATAAATAGTGTTAACTTATTTCGTATAAATGAATGTTTTTGTTCAGTGCCCTGATGTGACTTCTGTTGTGACTTGGCGCTAGGGCTGTGCGATATGACATAAATATCATGGGGACGATAGAAACGTGTCTATCGTGCTACTTTCCTTCTATCGTCTCTATCGTGATAAATAAGAATAAAAAAATAACTGTCGCAAAGAAGCTTCATATTGTGGTTTTGCGAGATGACGGCGCTGCTTTATGTTTGACGCACGCGCGGGTTTGCGACACATGCTTTACGTTGTTAAACTCGAGAGCAACAGAGCCGCAGGGGCATGACGCCGGTGTCACAAGGAGAAACAGCTGCACAGGCAGCCCGAGGAAGAACTTTTACCAAAAAGAGGGGGAAGCTCACCTTGTTAGCTTCCATTATTTCGCTCCGCTGAAACTCTGAGACAAAATGGGTCCAGAGGACACGAACCCAGAGTCCAACCGAGTCCGAACTCGGGTCCAGTTAACCAATACAAAACAGACCAGAGACACAACAGAACCGCAATCAAACGCAACGTTTTCTCTTTTCTGTTTCTTGCTTTGTTTACTCCAACTTCCAGAGCGGATTTCTTCTTCGTGGGTTTTATTAGCAGCCGTTGTTTTACCGCCACCTGCAGGAAAAATTTGGACCAAAGTAGAAACTCTTTTTCTACTTTGGTCCAAATTTCCTTGTTCTTTTTGTTCACATTCTTATAATTGTAACTGTATCTGTAGTAAATAATAAAAAAATAAAAAATAAAATAAAAAAAACTTTGGTCCAAATTTTTCCTGTACACACACACACACACACACACACACACACATCGTGTTGTATATATTGTGATATATATCACAAACATCACAAACAATGATGAGTCCAGCTACAGACAGGAGGTGGAACATCTGGAGAGCTGGTGCAAAGAGAATAATCTTCACATGAATGTGAAGAAGACAAAGGAGATGATTGTGGACTTCAGAAGGAACAAACACACCCATGCCCCACTGAAAATAGGTGGGTCTGCAGTGGAAGTGGTCTCCAGCTACAAATACTTGGGTGTACACATGAATGATAACCTCAGCTGGAGCAACAACACCACCAGCCTGATCAAGAAAGGTCATCAGAGACTCTACTTCCTCAGACGGCTGAGACGTGCTGGTCTGAGCAGCCCAGTTCTCACCTCGTTCTACAGGTGTGCAGTGGAGAGCGTCCTGTGCTCCAGCATCAACGTGTGGCATGGAGGCTGCACAGTTGAAGAGAGGAAAGCTCTACAGAGAGTGGTGAAGGCTGCACAGAAGTCTGTTGGAGTCAGTCTCCCCACCATCACAGACATTTACACCTCCAGATGCAGGAAAAGAGCCACCTGCATCATGAAAGACCTCACTCATCCAGCACACTCACTCTTTGCCCCACTCCCCTCAGGACGGAGGTTGAGGAGCATCAAGTGTAGAACCACTAGACTGAGGAACAGCTTCTACCCTGAGGCTGTTAGACTCATGAATAAATAAAAATAAAATAAAAAATAAACACTGCAAAATATCACATTGTGCTGATGCTGATCTGTTTTCTTGTTGCTGTGTTCATCTGTGTTCATCTGTGACCATCTGCTCATACAAACTCATGTTCGTGCCGCTGTTTATTCCCACTATATTAGGCTTAGTGTATTAATAGTTGATGTTTTTCTTAGTTAATTCTAGATGTTATTACTGTTTTTCTCTTGCATTTGTTGTTGGATGTAACTGGGACCCCGTGTACATAATCTCGTTTTCATCACATGTACCACATGCGGTGCAAATGACAATAAAGACTCTCTGACTCTGACTGATATATCGTTATCGTGATATAAAAAAGTCCATATCGTGATGTATAATTTTTTCCATATTGCCCAGCACTACTTGGCGCTATATAAATAAACAGAATTGAGTTGAATTGAACAGAATATTTTTCTTGGGCTAATGTTATCATTTGTTTAGTGATTTGAAATATGGACAAAAAAAAAAAACGGAATAAATAAATAAAAGGGCACATACTTTTCCCAGCATCAGCTCTGGGATGCACACAGTCTCTTCTCACCTCAGACATTCATACTGTTCATCACCACCCACTTGTCACCACAACCCTCAAAACCTGTGGTTCAAACACATGTCTGCTGTGCACGAACTGACACGCCTGCAGTGAGCCAGAGCTTCCTACAGATACAGGCTCAGATACATATTTTGATTGTGTGCATCATAAATGAGAAGTGTTTTGTAATGCTGGACTGAGGAGTCAATGGGAAATTCTGAGTCATAGCTCTGTAGTGTCTGACTCATGTGCTGCTCTTTCAGTTTAATGCTCAGACCATGCTCACAGGCCTGTGTCTGAGCTCTGTGGGAAAGCAAGTTTCAGCTCGCTGGCTGTTTCCGTTAACAACAAGATGAAGTTCTCCACTTGTCCATGTGCTGCAGAACTGGATTTGACAGACAAGCCGGAGCATTTCTAAAATGGAAAGAAATGAGGGTTCATTCTCCTCAAATCAGCCCATTTATTTCCCCTGTAGCGATCTTGTCAGGCTTGAAAGTGTTGCCCAAATTGAGACAAAATGCTTGCAGGGCTGTAAATACTTGAAACAACATGGAGTGGGTGCATCCTTGCCTTCTTTCTCTGGGTCCTTCCTGCTCTCGAGCTCTCTCTAGACACCCAGACATCTTCATCCCACAGTAACACACCATCTACCATCCCAAGAATAGACCTATTCCTCACATCCAGTTAATTAATCACATTTTCTGCCTCAGCTGCTGAAATGTGTGGAAGCTCCGCATGCTGTAATTAAGCGCTCGTTAAGCTGTAACCAAGTTGCTGAATTGGTTGATGCAGAGTGTTATTAGCGAGATACAGCTCCACATTGTTCACAATTGGCTCTAGAGCACATGCTGGATAATCACATCGCAGATGGAATGCTGTCAAGGAACACGTGTGAATGCAGTCATTTGAGAACGTGGGACACTTGGACTCTTGAACTCCTGCTAACTCCTGGTGTTAAAGACCAGTGAATCCAATCACAAGTGTACAGCAACATGTTCTGTACACATTCATGACTTTCAATTTAGCATTTAGGCTTCCATGTAAGTTGTATGGCTTCGGGGAAATCCAATAGTTGTAAACTTTAAAAAACACCTTAAATCAAATTTAAAAAAGCGTTCAATACAAGATCAACTGGACTTTATTTGTTACAGAAGACGTTTCGACCTCTATCCAGAGGGCTTTATCAATTCTATGAGCAGACTGTGTGCCAGTGGAGTTATAACAGTCTTAGGAGACACGTACCAACCTATGTAAATTGCAAGCTGAGGTAACACATACATGTAAATTGACAAATCACACCTTAACAGTAGGGGTTTCTTGAAGTCTCTGACAGAAGACACACAACTGTAACACACAACTGCTTACATGTAATTACTACTGTTTACTACATGTAATTACTACTGTTTACATTTATTTACACTACTCTAATATCTACACCACTGCTGGTACATATACAGTGTGCTCTGAACGGTCTTATTTAGGGATGCCCAATGTGCCTTACTGCATATGCCACTTTTTGCCTCTATAACAACATCAACTACTACCTCATACATATACTGTGTACATTGACTCATACGCTGCTTTGCCACTTTGCAAATGTCAATGCTAGAAACCTTTAGTTTATTTTAGTTATACTTTTTATACTCTTTTTTTGTGCTAGTATGCAAAAACTCAGGACAGTATTATGTTCATTAAATGTTTAATGTTTTAGTTTTAGAGTTGGTGTGGATTTTCATGCTCTTGCACCGCTATGCAAAAAAAAAAAAAACTCAGGACAGTGTTAGTTTTACTATTTTATGCTTATGTCTATTATTATATGTTTCAGTGTTTCAATGTTTAGATGTTTACTGTTGCACCGAGGGACTGAGAGAAACGCAATTTCGGTCCTGTGTATGTCCTGTACAGTACATATTGCAGATCTGACAATAAAGTTGACTTTGACTTTGACTTTTGAAATTGACAAATCACACCTCACAACCCAACAGCAGAAGCTTCTCAAAAATCTTTGCTAGTCTAATTCCCAGACAAGACACCTCTGCTCCCATCCGGTGTAAAACGTCTGAGCTGAACTGTTCCTTTAAAAATGAACGTAATTGTCAAATGAGCTGGATTTAAATAGTTTTGCTACGTCGGGTCAACAAAACATGCACGCGCAGCAAACAGAAACGCTGCATATCTTTAAAATTTAACAAGAAAAACACCTTAAATATATTTGTTTGCTGAAAATTATAGCAAAGATGTGTCTGAGCTGAACTTTATCTTACACCCACCATGTTTTCAAATTACATCGCCATTAATATTTATTAGTTTATTTAAAAATAATACAGGAGCGTTTATTTAT
>JBBPBX010003687.1:25868-36062 GCA_038048925.1 Garcialebias charrua
CTTCAGCCGGGCCGGGTGGAGCAGGCCGAACCGAACACCCTGGACGTTGCGAAGTCTACGGCGACAATCAGTGAAGGCGGCCCGCGCGCGAGCCGTTCTGGCAGTGTAGTCGGGGAACACAAAGATATTTGTACCGTTCACTTTGATCTGCTGCTGCTCCTTCGCCTTCGCCAGGATTTTCACACAGTCCGTGTGGTAGTGTAGCTTAGCCACAATTGGACGGGGCCGCTCGCCTGCCTTCGGTTTGGGTACTGGGATGCGGTGAGCGTGGTCCAGCAGCGGGTCCTCCTCGAAGCCGAAGGCCTCCTTTAGCATCCGGGAGACCGCAGCCGTCGTAGCCGATGAAGGGTCATCCTCCGGGACACCGATAATCCGGATGTTCTGACGTCGGGACCGGGATTCAAAATCGTCACATTTATCCTCCAGCTGTGCCACCGTCTTCGTGAGGGTCTCGACTTTTTTCTGGAGGCTAACGATGTCATCTGTGCAGGTAGAGACTGACTTTTCCACCTCTGCTACCGTTAGCTTTAGCCCCGTGAAGTTCTCCTGCACTGTAGCTAGCCCCGATGATAGCTCCTTTTTGAGGGCTAACAGCTCGGCGTTGATCGACAAGAGACTTTCACCCAGAGCGGCTTGGAATTCTGCTTTAATTATAGCAGCAAAGTCCTCTCGGAGAGCCACCAGCAGCTCCTGTTTGAGGCTGCCGACGTCACAAACTGCAGCGGTAGCTGCTGCATCAGACGGAGGAGGTGACCCAGGATAGCTCGAGGTTCCGCCACGAGGAGTAGGCCGCAGGTGAGCTTGGATCGAACTTACTCCTTTAGCTTCTTTAGCAGGCTTTGGTGGCATTTTGGCGATCGAACAGGAGATATGCGTAGAATGTGTAAGTTGTCTATTGTTTGCGGTCAAAATCGGAAGAAAGTGCCAGGCATTAGTTGGAAAACAGGCCAGTTCCGCAGGAGCGCACCTAAACACAACTTATCCCACCGCCATTCAACCGGAAGTCCGAGTACCGGGTACTTTTAAGAGTTCCAGGGACTCATCTTAAACGCAGAGGTGACAGGGCGTTCTCTGTAATAGCCCCAAGGCTCTGGAACGAGTTACCGCTGCTTGTCAGACAGGACCCTCCCTCTCTGTGTTCAAATCCCGTTTAAAGACCCATTACTACTCTGTTACTTTCAACACCAGCTGATCTGTGTTTGGTCGTTTTATTTGTGATCTGCAATGTTTTTAAGTCTTTTGTTTTGTACTTCATTGTGTGTGTTGCCTGTTGTTTGTTTGTTTGTACAGCACTTCGGTATGGCCTTGTCGCTGTTTGAAGTGCTTTATAAATAAAATTGGTATGGTATGGTACCACACCTCCTCTTTTGGAACCCTGTCATGTGCATTTTCTAAATCCACAAAGACACAATGGAGTTCTGTACTTCTCCATCATCATCCTCAAAGCAGAGATTGTGTCTGTGGTGCTCTTTCTTGCCATGAAACCATACAGCTGCTCACAAATAGCCACCTCTCATCTAAGTCTAGCTTCCACAACTCTCTCCCAGATCGTCATCATGTGACTCATCAACTTAATTCCCCAGTAGTTGCTACAACTCTGTATCCCTTGTTCTTAAAAATGGGCACCAGCACACTTCTCCATTCCTCAGGCATTTTCTCACCCTCAAATATGTCATTGAATATTTGGGTCAAAAACCTCAATGCCATCTCTCCAAGACATTTCCAAACCTCCACTGGTTTGTCATCAGGTCCTACTGCCTTCCCCTTTTTCATTCTTTTCAGAGCTTTCTGGACGTTACCCCCACTAATCTTTCCCACTTCCTGGTCCACAGTTTCTATAACCTTTGCTCTTCTTTCTCTTTCATTCTCTTCATTCATTAGCTCCTCAAAGTACTCTATCTTCCCAGCATGGTCTTGTTGGAAGATGGAAATTTTGGAAGAATCCAGATTCTTCCAAAATGTATCTTTCTCCTCTATGCCACATCCAACCTGTGGTGCAGAACAACTGACAACATTTGGCATCAGACCTTGTACTTCTGCCTTCAGGCACATCACCCTATTTGACACTTTTCACATCTGCTTCATTCTTTGCCAACTCATTCAGGACCACTCCTACTCCATTTCTCTTTCTATCCACACCATGGTATAACAGTTTAAACCCTGCTCTAATGTTACAAGCCTTGCTGCCCTTCCACTTGGTCTCTTGGACACATAAAACATCTACCTTCCTTCTCTGCATCATGTGAGCCAGCTTTCTACCTTTGGAGAGAAAGCAAATATGTTTTGCTTTAGTAATAATCAGGACAATCTGCAAACATTGTTATCCTTGATTATGGTATATTGTTCTGAGCCCCATGACTTTTTAATTTTAGATTTTCCCCTCTGTGGTCTCAACAGTGGTACTGAGAATGTTACTTACCGTACTGGTAGTTTTGTGTAGATATTAATTTGAGTATTGTGACAAAAACATTATTTAGAGGTGTGCTCTTTTCTTAGAGGCAAACAATGTTTTCAGTTAAATATTTTAGGCTTTTTTGTTGTTGTTGTTGTTATTATTTTAAGTATGGCTATTGTATCCAGAGTTGAAGAGTCAGTACTTCTTGTTTTTGTTGTTGGATCTCCAAAAAGAAAGGAGCTTGATTTGTCTTTTTTGTCCATTCAAGTACTAAGATCATCTGGCTGTGAGACAGATTGTCTCATGTGCTGAACATCTGTTTGAACAAAGAGGGAAATAAACTCCTTCAGAGATGGTGTTTTGTGTTTGTTAGATGTATTGCAGAAAAATCTTGATTTGGCAGAAAGAGAAACATCCAATTACAGGTTTTATTTGCTCACTGATAAGCACAAAAGCCTAGGAAAAATATACAATTACCGGTAGAAAAATTAAGAACAAATGACAAGTATTTTTTTTGCCATAAAACAGGCAATACAAATTAAAATAAGGCAACAGTTTTGATATTTTCTTGATCACATTTATGTCTTAATTTTATACAAGGACAAATTATAATGAACTATAATTTTGTATTTTATCTGTCTTTAATCACTGAGAGCAACATAACTCCCTGAGAAAAGCTGGCTAAAAGGAATGTAATGAAAGGATTGTACAAAAGCAGGCTCAGAATGGTTTCAGTGTACTCTCATTCAGTCAGGTTCCCTTCAAACTGGCCTTATTGTGTCACAGGGGTTGTTTGATTTGCAGACAGGTCTTTAAAAAAATCCCTAAATACACACGGTATGAATAATCAGGACCAGAGATACGTGATGTTGGGTTGAGCCCCTAAAGTGTCTATTCATGTCAGAGATTTAAAACTTATGTTTGGTTCTGCTCCGTTTTCTCTAAAGATACATTTTACTTTTAACTACTTTGTGCAATTAATGAGGCAGAGAATAAGAAATAGGGCAAAACTATGCCTACCTGAAAGGAAGCTATTGGGTAAAAAATACAATTTGAAATGTTTTTTTTCTTTCTTCAACTCAACGCCTTGTGCTGATGGGATGAATTCATCTTGATGTCCACTGAGATACTCCTGACTGGAAATAGCAAAATTGACCACATATATCATGTTAGAATTCTGTTGTCTTCGTCCCTCAAATGATGCATTGCTGCACCTCGATTCTCGCCTGCAGTAAATCTAACATACAGGCGGTACTAAACTATTGTACATTTAAATCTTACATATTTATAATTATTTCTTAGTATTTACAAGTTTCATACAAGCAATGCTGTCTCAAATCTGAATGTTTTGTTGATGGATGATTATTTTACTAATACTGTAGTATGATTTTTTTTTTTTTTTCCATTTATAGATGGCCTCCCTTCACACCTTTTAGCCATCCTCTCACTCCAATATGTTTTTTTTTTTTTTTTTTTTGTTTTTTTTTTAAGAGAGAAAGAAAGAAAAGAGAAAGTAAGACAACAAAACAACAATTATCCACAAAAGAGCACAAGGCAAACACACCCAACCTCCGTCCACAATCCTGCAAAGCACATGACAGAACATAGCAACGAAACATACATACATAAAGACTGATAATATTCATGACCTTGCAGTAGCTTTCTATAAATACACATACCCATTCCTACAAATATGTATACAGTATACATACATATACATTTATATTCATTCATATACCCATCTACTAGGCATGTAACGAGATCTCGTTGTACGAGATCTCGCGATATTAAACTCCCGCGATATCTCTCGTTGAGAGGTAACGTTGTCTCGCGAGATGCTAATGCTAGCGCTAGCAGAGCCCCTAGCAAGTCAGCGTCACGGACAGCATGGCTTCGCCGGATGAAGTTGCTATAGAAGACGCCCCAACTACTGATGGAACTACCGCAGACGAGACGCCTCTACATTGATGGAGGGTCCCGACGCTGCCCCGAATGTAAAGACACGCGTGTAAACACCGGTGTGACCGGTGTTGCCAGATAGAGTACCACCCGCCCAAAGCACTCTCTATCCGCAAAAGTCAGAAGGAAAATCGCGGTGAACCACCCAATCTGGCAACACACGATTCAGTGCAGTGATGCGGAAATATAACGCGCGCATGAAGTAAATGGCTGTACGTCGTGTGTTTACAAACTACGGTAAATATGTCGGGCAAAAAAAGAAAGTGGTTGGACATGGATTCACTTGTGTCACGGAACGGGATGGGAGTCAGCGTCCTATCTGCATGATATGCAACACGAAGTTGAGCAACTAGTCTGGCGCCGGCAAAACTGAAGGAACACTTCATGAAGATGCACAGACGGAGAATACAAGAACACAACGCCTGCTGAATTCAAGGTGAACGAGCCAGATATGATGTTGTTTCTATGCTAATTTTAGCTTTTTAAGCTAATTCCACATTTAATGCTCTTATTAAAAAAATGTCATCCTAATTCAGCAAAAATGTGCTCTCTCAACTTCATTCTGGTGATGCTTCTTTCTGCTATTTTAGCTACTTTTCAGCTGAATCTTTTTTCTAATTTTAGATTTTCTTCAGATAATTTCCACATTTTTGTGCTCATTTCTGCTTCTTTCAGCCTAATTGGGCAAATATATTCTTTTTGCTTTCTTTTGCTAATTTAAAAGCTTATTCTACCTTTTCAGCAACATGTTTTAGTACTCTTTTTCTGGTTTAAGGTCAATTAAAAATTTTGTGGTAATTTCTGACACTTTCAACCTAATAATTACCTTTTTTTGTTCATTTCAAGGTGCAACGAGCCAGATATGATGAAAGGGCCACTCTGCCTGCTCTTGGATTTGTACCTGTTAGCAAACCGATCCTCGCAGCATCGTACGAAGTTGCTTATTTGATCGCAAAGCAGGGTAAGCCACACTCCATTGGTGAATCTCTCATAAAACCAGCTGCATTAAAGATGGCAAATCTGCTACTCGGAACAGCAGCTGAAGATAAATTATCCCAAATTCCTCTTTGATGATTAAAAATTGTACAAAAATATTTTTGGGGGATGAAACTCTTATTGGGCCAGAATAAAGTTGTTGTGAGTTCATGCACTGTGTTGCTTTTGTTCTTTGAGCAAGGTGATGTTGTAGAATTTGGAAAAAAAAAAATCATATTTTATATATTAAAAAAGAGGGGTTCGGTGAGTGGCCATATGAAACTTGAGGGTTCGGTAGCTCAAAAAAGGTTAAGAACCACTGTTCTAAGGTCTAAGGAGATTCAATCAGTAAAATGAAGACATCAGTTGGGTTTGTAATACATGTTAAAACAGAATAAAAGCCTTTTTGCGGCATAAAACCGATCTTTGAAGTTTTCTTGAACTAATGTTAAAATCTCGTCTCGTTCTCGCAAGATCTGTGATTTTCTCGTCTCGTCTCGTCTCGTGAGTTTTGTGTATCGTTACACCCCTACCATCTACATATCTACATATACATCCCTGCATCCATTTGTGTGTGGTTGTGAGCATGCATAAGTGAATAAGGTTCCTCCAATAGAACATTTAATAGCGAGTGTGAAGCATCAGAGACCCGTCCCCCCAAAGCCCGAGACAGACGAAGGGGTGATCAAAGCCCAAGACCCCAGGAAGGACCCCGAGCCCAGAGTCCCCAGGACCACCCGAACAGGACGAGCCACTCGTCCACTCCCCAGGTCCGACCAAGGGGAAGAACCGGACGAACCCCACCAGCGACCACACACAATGACCCCCCGGGGTCAATCGCGACAAATACACAGGCCCCCGCCGGAGCCCGCTGCACCGACGTAGCCCCAGGTCCGGTCACCGAGGCTCGGGCACCGGGGACGCCCATCCCTCAAGCCCAGACCCGACAGGACCAGAGGACACGAGCCCCACCAGGCAGCCACCAGGCCGAGCCGACAAACGCCCAAGCGCCCAGCATTAACTTCTTGAAGACAATTAGTAATTTAAAATATTCAAAATATTAATTAAAAAAAGACTAAACATTTGTATATCTGATGTTTCTACTAGCTAAAATATTTAAGAAAAACACAGATCCATTTGTTTTGGGCGTTCAGGTTAAAATCAAAGATCACAAATCTCAAACCAATGCATTGGCGAAAGATAAAAATAAAAAATAAACTTTAATTTGCAGTAAATTTGATTACATGCTCATTAATGTGTTATTTTGGGCTTCCTAGATTAAAAAATAAAATTGATTCAGATTTAAGCTGTAAAAATACATGAACTCTTCAGCTTAGTTTAGAAGGAAGGTTTACTTGTTTTTATGTCCTTCAACTTTACATAGTCTTTTTATACAGGGCGCTCCAAACTTAAATTATTAAACTATTGCCTTTTGTTTTGATAATAAGTGCAGCTTATCATCATCAGGTTTATTTAACTGAATTTAAAAAGTAATGCTCTACAGTATTGTGTTTTATACCCTCATTCTAAAATCTGACTTGGAAATTTAGCTACAGTATTTGAGTTGGTTCCTTACTGCACCGACACATGAAGCCAACATAAACTATAACCATTATTTAAAATGAGCTCATCCAAGCAGCAGTTTTTAATGTTGGCCTCTAAAAACCTGAAGAAAACAGAGGAATGGAGCCACAATGAAACCTGGGGTTTATGAAGCCAATTTTAGCTGTTGAATTAACCAAACTGTCGGACATCTAACAAATGTTCAAGTTCACCTTTGTCAAATCGTAATGTTGTCAATTAGATGTTTATTATTTTTTTCTAAATTGGCTGTTATGCATGGACACAACATTCACAAATTTTTTGAGTTTAGTTTCTTTTTATTGTGTATTTAAAAAAAAGTTTAAACATTCCTGCCCCTAACATGCATTGGTGTCAGAAGCATTTGTAATGTGGGGGTGGGCACAGTGTGGGGGAGGGGGGGTCTGTGGGTCCTCCCCCTGAAAAGTTTGAATAAAGTAGATGCCATTTTCTGGATTCTGGTGTGCTTTAACCAGTTGTTGTTACACATCTACGTTTACTGTACCTACATAAGGACATACTTGATTCAATAACTACAGTACAGTACTGTATTTGAGAGCACAACACAAGTATGCTGATGACACACAGTTCTACTTGTCATCAAAACCTAACTCCACCCACCCACCCTCCATCCTCACCAACTGTCTCAATGAGCTAAATCACTGGTTTTCTAACAATTTCCTTCAACTAAACAGTAACAAAACAGAAATCATTCTTGTCAGTACCAAAAACTCTATTTCAAAATCAGAACATCTTCTCGTCCCCCTTAACAACTCTCTGCTATCCCCCTCCCCTCAGGTCAAGAGTCTCGGTGTCATCCTCGACACCACTCTCTCCTTCACTTCACACATCAACAATATTACTCGGTCTGCCTATTTCCACCTCCGTAATATTAACCGTCTCCGTCCTTCTCTCACACCCCGCTCCACAGCCATCCTGGTGCACAGTCTTGTGACTTCCCGTATTGATTACTGCAACTCCCTTCTCTACGGCCTCCCCAACAAATCTCTCCACAAGTTACAGATGGTCCAGAACTCAGCTGCCCGTGTCATCACTCAAACCTCCTACTATAACCACATCACTCCTGTCCTGCAGCAGCTCCACTGGCTCCCGGTTAAATCACGCATCATCTTCAAAATTCTACTCCTCACGTTCAAATCTATCCACAACCTTGCCCCTCCTTATCTATCTGACCTCCTACAAATCTCCATCCCATCACGCTCTCTCAGATCCTCCTCTTCGCTACATCTCCATGTACCCTCTGCCCGCCTCTCCACCATGGGGAGCAGGGCCTTCACCTGCTCTGCCCCTCACCTCTGGAACGCTCTACCGCCAGACCTTCGAAACACCACCTCCCTTTCTCTGTTCAAGACAGCCCTGAAAACACATCTCTTTAGACTAGCTTATCATTAACTTTACTAAATGTATTTTTATTATTTTGCATTTTATAATCTTTAATAATAATAATAATAATAATACTTTATTTATAGAGCCCTTTAAAACAACCACATCTGCAACAAAGTGCTACATGAAATTTTATGTATTTTATATTTCAATTTGTCACTGATAATGTTTGAACTGTATTGGTTTGTTAAGTGTCCTTGGGTGTCCTGAAAGGCGCTTTTAAATAAAATGATTATTATTATTATAAGTAGTCTGACCAACAGCTCTCCTTGTGTGAATAAAGTACGCTCCGCTTCTCTCAAGCATCCCAGTCTTGAGAAAACTTTGATTTATAAAAAAAAATATTGAACTGAATTCATACTTTGAAGCAGTTCCACAACTAAAAACAATAATTTTGATCATGCTGGCCTAGCAAAAGCCTGTTCTGGGGATAAGATCCTGGCAGAACTTTTTCACAGAAATATGCACCAACTATTGTGTGACTGGTCAGAACTTCATGGGGATGCTTATGCAGAAAAATGGATGCTTATGCAGAAAAATGGCTGAATTATTCTTCTCATTTAGCTTCATCTGCTCCGTTGAGGAGCAGATAGCTGACCATCTTTACAACTTTTTTGTATTGAGCGCTTGTTCTGCTCTTTACAACTGTTACAGTAAAACTTTTAAAGATAGTCAAATAAATGTTATAAAGATAGTCAAAGAACTTATCGAAGAACATTGCATAATTGTTGTTTAGGAGGAGAAAGCATGGAGACACAGGCGACTCGTGGCTGTGCCGGTCGGCAGGATGTAACCCTCGGACAGTCGGTGCAGGGAAATGTTTTTGCACCATCTGTCGGAAAAGGTGGCATCTCTTCTTAACAAACTTGCAAATCAGAGCTTGCCCTTGGTTAACAGCAAAAATACCAAATCTTCCTTCTCCATAATCAACAGAAAACACCTACATCTGCCAACCATGCTGTGCCTGTGTTTCTGTTTGCACGTGACATGCTGCAGTGGCTTAGGTGTTCTGCTCTGCAGTTTCTCTTTGAGAATAAAATGTCAATGCGAAGAACATCTCACAACCACGTGAGCAAGAACAGACCATTTACATCTGGGGACAAATGTAGCAACCTTTAGATTTTTGGAGAGCTCTTGATTAAAACCAGTAAACATTGCAAGAAAGAGAAGCACAAGCTGAACACAGAAAATCAGAGCTGGATCTGTTTCCTAAGTAAATATTGCTGTGTGAACAATATGAATATGATTTTGGTGTAGTCAAAGGTTAGTGTAGCTTTTCTTGGTGAAGCTACCACAAACACAGTGTCAAATCTCTGAGACAGTTCTCAGTGTAGCATTTTGCATTGCACAGTGTTAAAATTCATGTTGACCATTTCTAGAAATTCTTCTCTCGATAGCCTCATACATTTTTCAATGTTAATTATGTTTTGGTCTCTTTTGACCTTTACCGCTACACACACATACTCATGCCATTAGTGTTTGAGTAATATGTTAATAATGCTAAAATGTATGGATGGGTTTCAGTTATGTGCAGCCGTCTAAACGAGATTTATTTTAAAAACAGTATTTTTGTAAGAACATGTCAAACCACATTCTGCAGCTCTTATAACAACATGGCTCCCTGGTTGCAGACTTTATAGTCTAAACTAGCCTGACCTCACCTCTACTTTAATCTTCTGGTATAGATTGTATTTATGCTAATGTTTTCATGTTCAGTTTTTATATTGGGCACATTTATACTACATTTATACTTAGCACTATGTCAAAGTCCTCAGCCTCTCAGAGGAGAGAAACTAAACACATGACCAAAAACAGAACTGACAAGCTGTCAACATCATGATTTTTAATTCTTGAGTCCAGCATGAGTTTTGGTATTTAAT